>JAVJIF010019068.1:0-21747 GCA_038442645.1 Agave tequilana | reverse complement strand
AAAAACACTTGGTTTGGAGTTGCTAACTCCGGACTAAAAAATGGCAAGACCTCGCGATGGGAACCCGCCACGCTGGCGGGGCAAAATGACCCAGTGTCAATGTGGCGTCTACAGGGCCTGTCAGATGCCGGTTCTTGAAAATAAATTTGGGGGAGCTTGGTTTTTGGAATTAAATTTTAAAATGAATTTATTCAAAAATTACCCTTTTTATTTTTTTTTCGAACTTTTTATTATTTAATCTTTTTGGTAATCTTTTGCAGGAGAGCAAATTTCTCAAGTTCTTGGGTTTATGTGGAACCCTCTCTCCTGGGTCATGGAGGCGGCTGCCATCATGGCTATTGCGCTTGCTAATGGAGGGGTGAGAAATTACCATTCTATTTTTTTTTCCCTGTCTCCAACAACCCCACCCCCCCCCCCCCCCCCCCCCCCCACACACACACACACACACACACACACACACACACACACACAAAAAAACCCACCCCCAACCCCCCCAAAAAAAAAAAACCAAAAAGGGCAAAAAAGTTCTGCCATTTTTAAGGATGGAGATTTTCAATGCAAATTCGCACTAACACAATGAATAACAGAAGGCCACACAAAATAGCAGAATAAAATGAATAAAGCCATACTTCTTTTCTTCAAATCAGTGCACCTTTCTTCATTGATTTTTAATTTTTAGGCGGAAATAAAGGTAAAGCTATGTTTTTTTAATTATTAAACTTATGTGTATTTCTTCTTCATTGGACCTTTGGTTCTTATCTTTTTTTCTTATTTTTGGGTCCCATATATTTTTTTTTGCTGTAAAACCCATTTTTAGCTTTATTCCTTTGCCTGTCACTGTCTTAGATAACTAAATAAATCTAGTAAAGAAATTTAAATCCCCTGAAGAGGAAAAGTTTCACTCATTCAGTTTCTAAATCTCTTTAAGGTTTTTCAATTTGTTTAATCCTTCTCTAAGTTCTACAATTTTATTTCCAGGTGTGCCTCCGGTCAACATTTGGCCAATCACTTGCTATTTTAATTTTCTCTGCAGGCTGAATGAAATTTCATTTCTTGCAAAATATTGTAGGGAAAAAAATACTAAAAAGGAAACTTCTTTTTCTTGGAAATAGAAAATATCCTTCCTTTCCAAAACCACTCATCTTTCTTACCGTTTTTAATTTTGTTATTCATCAGGGGAAGCCTCCAGATTGGCAAGATTTTGTAGGGATCATAACCCTGCTTCTGATCAACTCAACAATCAGTTTTATTGAGGAAAATAATGCCGGTAACGCGGCTGCAGCCCTCATGGCCCGTCTTGCCCCCAAGGCCAAGGTTTTTTAACTTTAGGAACTTCATTCACTTACATTTTGGGCAAAAAAATTTCAAATACAAACAACATGGTTATTTTAAATCCCAAAAAAAACAACAGGTGCTTAGGGATGGCCGGTGGAGTGAGGAGGAAGCTGCTGTTCTTGTCCCGGGGGACATTATCAGCATTAAGCTTGGGGACATTATTCCTGCTGATGCTCGGCTTCTTGATGGTGACCCTTTGAAAATTGATCAGGTTCTTACATCTTGTACTTATTTTTACTATTTTGGGTTAATTGTTTTTCTTTTGTTTTTTTCCCCTCTGATCTGGACTAGTTTATCAGACTTATTTTCCACACTTTCCTTGTATTCATATAGTCTGCTCTCACTGGAGAGTCTCTGCCTGTAACGAAAGGTCCTGGAGATGGTGTGTATTCTGGCTCCACCTGTAAGCAGGGAGAGATAGAGGCTGTTGTCATTGCAACGGGTGTCCACACCTTCTTTGGCAAGGCAGCACATCTTGTGGACTCCACGAACCAAGTTGGTCACTTTCAAAAGGCAAGTTGGAAAACCATTCCCTTGGCGCTTGTTGGCTTTACTGTTTTCTTCTAACTATTATTACCAGGACTGACGTCTCTAATGATTAATAGGTGTTGACAGCTATCGGGAACTTCTGTATCTGTTCAATTGCAGTTGGAATGTTTGTCGAGGTTATAGTCATGTATCCCATCCAACATCGAGCCTATCGCCCTGGAATAGACAATCTTTTGGTTCTTCTCATTGGAGGAATTCCTATAGCAATGCCCACTGTTTTGTCTGTGACAATGGCGATCGGATCTCATCGCTTGTCTCAGCAGGTTGTGGAATTAATAATGGAGATAGTAGTGGTTTTTTTTCCTTAAAATCATTATATGTAGAGAATTATGCTGTTGAACCATAATGCACGATTTTAAATTAAAAAATTTAAGGTCTCCCACTTATTGAGTGAAACTAAATTGAATCATTCCCAAAGTATTACAATTCTTTGAATAGTTTGCATTGAGACAAGTTGTGGCTGATACAGGGAGCTATAACAAAAAGAATGACTGCTATTGAAGAAATGGCTGGCATGGATGTTCTTTGCAGTGACAAAACAGGAACACTTACCCTGAACAAGCTAACAGTGGACAAGAACCTTATTGAGGTCAGTCATTCTTTTCCCCTTGCCTTGAGAAATCCTCTTCAGGGACTACTGGACAGAATACATTTCTCTCTTTCAATGACTACACAAAATACATCTTCTCTCCCTCCCTCTCATATATGGACATGTTGAATGCCTCTTCTTAGGTTTTCGTAAAGGGTGTAAGCCAAGATACAGTTATTCTAATGGCTGCCAGAGCATCACGAGTTGAAAATCAGGATGCAATTGATACTGCTATTGTTGGGATGCTTGCGGACCAAAAGAGGTAAGATTCATGTGTTAACATTAGCACGAGCACCACTACCCACACTGACAACACAGAGACAGCGCACAAATTCTCTCTAACATCTTTGCGCTTTATGAAAGGCTCGTGCTGGTATTCAAGAGGTACATTTTCTGCCCTTTAACCCAACTGATAAAAGAACTGCCCTAACATACATTGATTTAGATGGAAAATTGCATCGTGTCAGCAAAGGTGCTCCGGAACAGGTAATGTCTTTGTGATATGAATGCTTTTCTTGTATTGCTGTATTATTTTGTATATAAATAAATAATCCATCTTTTAACTGTAATTTTGCCGCAGATTCTAAACCTTGCACACAATAAGTCAGAGATAGAGCGCAGGGTCCATGCTGTTATTGACAAGTTTGCGGAGCGAGGACTTCGATCACTTGCCGTAGCATATCAAGTACACTCTCTTGGCCCAGTTTCTTCTCTATCGACACCGGAAATTTTCTGCTTAAACATACTTTCATCTGTATTGCATTTGGTATTTTAATCTTCGCTCGTGCAGGAAGTTCCAGAGCAAAGGAAAGAGAGTCCTGGAGGTCCATGGCAATTCATTGGTCTCATGCCTCTTTTTGACCCTCCGAGACATGATAGTGCAGAGACAATCCGCAGGGCACTGAACCTGGGTGTTAATGTCAAAATGATTACAGGTTTGAATTCTTTATGGTGAAATTTTTTACCTTCCATTGGAAATTAATAGGAAGAGCGGTATATAATGTGTGATGGAAAATAAAATGGCATGCTGAGGTGTTTCTAATGCAAGATATATACAGAATTGACAGACTAATGAATAGCACTTGCATATCTGCCATTGCATTTCCGCAAGTATAAGGGAATAAATGGCACTTGCACTTTTACAGGGAAATTCCAGATGTGCCATATGGTTGCACCTTCCAACTAGCAAAACCTGTTAATTGAAACCGGTGGAAAAACTCACACATGACGTAAGGGCAAAACTAGGGTTTGTGGTGAGATTGGGACAAACTAATCTAGGGTTTATAAAAACTAGAGAAAAGATTTAGGTTTTACACCTAGGCGAATTGCTCACCAACTCCATGCATCGCACACGAAGATTTAGAATTAGGGTTTCGTACCCAGGATAATTGCTTTCTCCACATTATACTTTACACACAAAAATTTCAAAAACACTAATTAGGGTTTAAAATTTTAATAACTCATTAATTGATTTCAAAATATATTATACAAGTATATTTATAGACAAATGCCACACACACTACTTGGGTCCTAATCATAAAAGAACTCCTAAAAGAAATAATTGAAAGAAAACTAATATAAAAAGTACTACTCCTATTCTTAATCAAATACAACTCAGATTTTCCTTCTACATAAATATATCTTCTAATAGATTTTTAGATCTTTAATGTCATCAATTAATTCTCCTCTAGCTAAAAAAACTCGTCCACGAGTTTTAAAATGCGTCATCATGAAATATATTGAATGTCATGGTTGCACTGAATGTTGGCCATGGCTTTGATAGCTATGAATTGCATCAAATCTCTATTTATGGAAGATATTCTAATCAAAGACTTGAAAGGGATCATGTTCATTTGTCACTATCAACATGAAAGACTCATTCGATGATGACTCGTTGGACGATAAAGCGACCAACTTTGAATGTAGTGACATTAATCAAGTGCTGCGTCAAGCTCGAATTTGGACTCAGTTAGTGGCACTAGATTAAGCACTGCTTTAGATTACCAGCTCATACTCAGTGGTACTGGATTAATGATGTTTCAGATGTGAGCCTGGAGTTTAGTCACTGACTGGATCAAATGATGTTATAGGTTCGAGCTTGGACTCAAGTCTCTAGATTGATGTTTGAACTCAGCTCAAATTCTAGATTTAATTCCAGCGTCAACTCTGGTTCTTCCTTTAGAGGTAGCCATGCCTCAAAATCTGACTTTTGCTCGAGCACAGCTGACTCGAGATCTATATTTTGCTCGGCCATAGCTGGCTCTAACTTGTGCTCAGGCATAACTGGCTTCAAATCTAACTTTGGCTAGGCATAGATGGTTCTGTCTTGACTTTGCTCAGGCATAGCTAACTCCAGATCTGATTTGTGCTCGAGTACAATTGGTTTAGGATCTGACTTACTCCTGAGGTGGCCCTAAGTTTGCATACACTTTCTTGGTACAGAAGTCGGATGGCTCTGAGCTCCATGTACATCATATTAAATATCTCGTCCTCTGTCATATTAGAACTTGCTCGCGGAGATATTGGGACGCGAATGAGTGTCTTCACGAATCTAATGCCTTAAAACAACTTGAATTGGACTCTGATATCACTGAAAAACAACTGTAAAATCCAGATCGGTCCATGTTTGAAGGCTGAAGCTGGTCGGGTTAGAGGCAAAATGGGTCGGATCTGGCAGTTCGATTCGCAGATCAGTTGCTAGATGATAAAGTACTATTTTTCTTTTTCAGTTTTAGATTTTTAATTCTAAGTGACATATTTTTCCATTACTTCTTGAAAAGTCATAGCTATTTCTTTAAATGTAATTCACATCATCTAAAAAAGATTCAGATTGCACCTTTGATGTGTTGTGAACTTGTGCTATAAAGCACATATTGGCGGTATCAACTTCTTCGGATTTACTCTCTAAGTCATCCTATGTAGCCTTTATTGCTCTCTTCTTGAAAAGACTTCTTTGATGTGGAGGCTTTGTTCTTCATCTCTGGGTAATCTGCAATGAGATGTTCAGACTTCTTGCAATGGTAGCATAGCACTTCCTCGTCTTTCTTCTTTCCTTGCCATCAGTTCTTGTTGTCGAATTGTCCTTTCTTGTAGTACATACATCCTACTTTCCTCATAATCACTGAAATGATTTCTTCTTCATTTGGTTCTTCTTCATCATCTGAACTTACGGGAGAGACCTCTTTTTTTATGGTTCTTGTTTCTCCCGAGCTTTGAGCTCCATTTCTTAGGTTTTTAGATTACCCATGAAAGCTGTGCTAAGTCCATTTCCTTGCAGTCGTTTAGCTCCTTCAAAGTGGTTGCCTTAACCTCCCAAGATTTGAGAAGTGTTCGGATAATTTTTCTCACTTTGTTGTCATTGAAAATTGGTTCACCTAAAGAAATCAAGTCGTTATAATTTTGCCAAATGAGCATATCATCAATAGCTTCATTTTCATGCATTTTAAAGTTCTTAAAGTGAGAAGTGAGCAAATCAATCTTGGCTCTCTTCACTTGAGATTCTTCATGTGTAGTTATCAAAGTGTTTCATATTTCACAAGTAGATTCACAATTTATTACTCTAGATAAATAATTATCATTTAAAGTTTGCATTAAGGTATAAGTTGCCTTAGCGTTTGCTTCGAATGCCTTAGCGACATTGTAAGGCATGGATCAATTCTATCATCAGATTCTTTAAATTCTTTTTTTCTATGACAAGTGAAACATCTCTTCTAAGAGATTTGAGAAAAATTGTCATCTTAATCTTTCAAATGAGGAAGTTAATACGATTAAACTTGAGTGGAGATTTAACATTGAAGTTGTCACCGTGAGATGCCATGTGTGTGTAGTGACAAATAAGTGACTAGTAATATGAGGATCAACTTTTGGTGGTTAAACCTTAAAATAAAGAATACTAGCTCTAATACCAATTAAAAATCACTTAGAGGGGGTAAATAGGTGATGCTAATAAATTATGCGAAAATTAAAAAATTATTTGCATCACTTAATCTTAAATAGTAAGCAATTATAAACAAATATAACAAAATCGAGCAAAGATAAATGCAAGTATAAAGAGTAAAGAATAGACTCAAGAATGAGCAAACTCCGCAAACATGGTGGATTTATTTTTGAGGTTCGATTCACTGATCTACGTCAATGTCTCCAACTCTTGTGAATATGTAAGCACTATAACAGGTCCGTGAAATCGAAATATGCTTACAATCATGATCCCGCAAGATCACCTCTTGGAGTCGCAACTCCTACAACACGATCCCTCTTGGATCAACTTGAAGCCTCAACTCTTACAAATCACGATCCCGCAAGATCGACGTTCCATAACCTCTCTCACTAGAGGTGTACAACTAATATAACAAAGAACATGATGTGATCACACTCTGAGCAATGAAGAACTCTCACAAATTACAAGCTCTATAGCCAAAGATGGAGAATTGAACACTCAAGCTTGTGTGTGAGAAATTGAAAAGATTGGAAGAGAAAGCTTGGATATTTTGTAGAGAAAATTCTCAAGAATTGGAAGTAGATTTAGCTCTGAGAAATTCTCTGTAAACTCTTGAAAAACTTGTTATCAAACTTCTTGTTGAACTCTATAAAAATGATAAAATATATAGCAAAAAAATTGAAAAAATGTTTGCTAAATTCAACAGAGAAGTCAACTAGCTATCGAAAATGGGTGTATGACTTTCAACAGTTAATGATTATAAACGACTATATTTTTAAAACGTAGAAATTCATTTTTGAAAGCACACTAATGGCTGTTGAACGACATGACAAGTTTTCAAAGAACTATCGAAAATCGATTAGTTTTGAAACAATTTTAACTTTCTGAAAAATGTTGTCAAAAATCAGATTACGAGCTGTCGAAGCACTAGCTAAAGTTTGAAAATGAGTTTGCTTTGAGCTTTATGGGAAACGCTGTCGAAAGCGTGCAGAAAAGCTGTCGAAAGTTCTTCAGCTCAAAAACAGATACATACACACTAAGTATCCGTTTTTAACAGTTATTGATTGAGCTGTCGAAAATGGTTTAGTATTATCTATTTTTTTTAAACTTGTTTAAATTCAATTTTTACTTCATAAATCAAACAAAATAAGTTTCTTTAAATATTTTTGAGGTCTAATATGTATGTATAGACTCCACTACATATTTCAAACGGTAAAACTCAATTTTGATATTTAATCTATATTAAAATTGATTTTTCATCAAAATCAAACATTTTGAAACTTTGTTTTGAAATACTCATTTCTATATGTATATCACTTTAGAAAAACTTTTTAAACCATCAAACAAAGTCGTTTGTGTTATCAAGTTTGAGCTAACAATTCTTTAATTTAAAGCTTTAATAACATTTTCTAAATTTACAAACTTAAACTCTTTATTTCTTGAAACACGAAGTCTTTTATATAGATGTTGATTTGACTCTGACTTCTTGAACTTTAATCATTAATGAGAGAGTCCAATGTGTATCAGTTGAATTTGAGCTTCACTGTTTGATCTTGAATAATCTGTATCTTAATCAACAACCTGTATTCTTTTAAAAATAACTTCAAGATCATCAATTTCTTAACTATATGAGTTGAAAATCATCAAAACATGAGCGATTGAACTTTTGGGTCAATAAAGCATTCTTTAGCTCAAAGTTCTCTTTTTTTAGTTCTTCTATTGCTAATATAGTCATGCTTCTCTTTCCATTTGAGTTACCTCGGGGGATACTGAGAACAAGTTGGACGAGGCGCCCTCAGCCTGGGACTTGAAGGCTTCCTAGTCTACCTTTAGTTTTTTTTTCTCCAGGAACTTCACTTTAACCTCTTCCATGGCCCTTTCTCGACGATAAGCACTTGTTTCTCAAAGAGACATCGAAATCAACTGCCTATCTAAGTAACACAACAATCAAGAGACATGAGTTAGCGGAAGGATATGTTGTGAAAAAGCCTAGAGGTTAAAGACTAAGCTAGAACACTTACCATCATGAGGGAGCTGATGAGCCCCGACGAAAGCCTAAAAGCACCAGCTAGTTGAAGACCATTAGACCCCGGAGCATCACCGAGTTGTACACAAGGATGAAGTACCCAGTTTTCACTAGATATCGAGGCACAAACTGGGATCCCTTCGGTAATTCAGAGGGCTTGGGGCAACATTGAACTATTTGCATAGGTGAATCTACCTCGGTCTTTGACACCTCCCTTCTTCAGATCGATGAGGGGGACCTTCATGTGTGGGTGAGAAGGGTTAAGGGGCGACTTCTTGGGTGAATGTTACGACGGAGACCCGCCAAATGTGGCACTTTTTCTCTTCTCGGTGGCTGAAGACTTCCCATTTGGGGGATTCCCCCAATGTGTTGAGAAGCGGCCCCTTCAGCCTCTGCTACAGAGGTCTGAAAGGTAAAGTTGACTTTCCCTTGCTGGGCCCCAGCTTTGGTGCGGATGATACCTATCAGAATTAAAGAAGAAAAGATTTGACAGAGTTAATGATTTCTCCCTCAATACTATTATTTATTGGCAATTATAAATGCAACTCATAATATGAGTATGGCTCCTAAAGATATAGAAACTCTTAATAAAATAATACTCCTAATATGAAACTAATTAATCAAGAGTTTAACAATGCCATCCCTGCAAAAGGAGACGTCTTAGAATCAACGCATTGTATGAAAGCACTAAGAACCTTACCAAGGCTAATCCTTGCCTCTATCAGCGATGACTCCATTAAAAGAGCAGACCGATCCTCCTCTTGAGACATTCCCCAAGATCTTAGCAGGATTAATTTCTGTGGGAATGCATTGCTTTTGGGCTTGTAATTTGGCCTCTGACGAGTGACTCGGGAAGTCAAAGGGCTCAGAGCTATCCACAAAGAAGAACTTATCCTTCCACCGTTTGTGGTTGGTTGCAAGACCCAAAATGAGCTTGGAACCTAGGGTGAGAAATTACACCATTTGATCTTTCGACATTCCTTAGTTGAAAAAAAACTGCTGAACCCTAAGGAGGGCTTTACATTCCACCTAGAGGCCAAGGATGTAAAGGACATAATCTATCCTATGGCGTTAGGAGCCAGTTGAGTAATAGTGATTCCAAGCGTGTTTAGAAAGGAAACTAAGAAGGAATGGAGGGGAAAGCAGAGATAAGGGTAAGGCCTTGTACACAGCCACAACCCCCCCCCCCCCCCAAAAAAAAAAAAAAAAAAAAAAATTGGGATCACATACAGACTCGTTCCAAGGTTGCATAAGTGAGAAATCCGAGGGGAAAGAGTAAGAGGAAGCTACTGACTCTATGTTGTAGTGGTCCATGTAACTTAACCATTCTGCGGGGACGGTTGTGGTGACAGATTCGAGGCTTAGGGTTTAGTCCTACTGAGTTTAAGGACTTAGGACGCGAGGACAAAGAAGCCCAAGGGGGAGAGGTCGCACGATGGTTGGTTAAACCTTTCGAGGGTGGGGCGGGAGTCGCGAGACTCTCTTCACTTGAAGAGCTCCTAGAGTCATCCTCTTCCTCAGAAACCTCTTCCTCAATGGGAAGAGAGCGAGACCTAGAAGATTTCGTAACCCTAGAACCAGTATGGAGGGAATGTGAACTAGTATCTTCGTGATCAGACATGAGAAAAGAGAAGGGATGTCTAACCTCAATGGCGTGGATAGTGAGAGAAGTAGAGAAGGCAGTGGCTTAGTTGTTAGAGTACTCAACAATGGTTTCGGAAGGACTTGGCCAAAACCTGAGATTTATATAGACTGGAGGGGGTCACTGATCCTTGGGGTCTCATTCCTCCCACCGATGGACCACTAATAGACCACCATCATGATGTGTGCGAGAGCGCATGATTTTCGAGGCAAAGTCTGATTTGACCTGTCCAGTAATGGGACACAAAGCCATCGGTCTTGTGCCTTTTCGCCTTTCGCCTCATAATAATTGCATGCCATCGATGTGACCCAAGCGCTGGGGCATGCTGTATGGCCTGGGGTGCAACCCATGGGCCGCCGATCCACAACATGAAGTCCATTATTGATCATGGCCCGGCCCACTTTGGCCCTTAGTAAAGAAGGCCCAAAAGGGTGAGGTCTAAGTTGGGGACAACTGACCCCTTGACCTCGACAGGCTTTACATGACAGACAAAAACCCCAGCTTGCCATCTGTAGGGAGTCCTATATATACCCTGATAACGAGTCTTAACAGGTACGCTGAAATACCCTCTAGTTACACACATTTCTCCTCTTAGGCCGAAATCTGAAGCTTCGGAGGGTTTTAAGTCGGGTGCCGTCATGACCTTCCCTAACCGAGTTCTCCCTTTGTAGGCTGAGGATATTATATACTCGCCAAAGCCAAATATTGGCCAGGGCTGTGAAGGAGTTCTACCCGATCCTATACTGACCCAACGCGTTAGGGAAGGGTGCTAACAATATACACACGTGTGTGTGCTTCCCATGTTTTTTTTGGGAGTACCTTGTCCCGTACTTGTCATGTATTGTATCCTGGTTTCATCATTCATGTCCCGTCCTGGAATAGATGGAAATTCCAATAGCTAAGAAAAAGGTAAGACGCAAAAGTAACAGTGTAGTTTAGGCCAGTAGATTATTTGGTGAACTGAAAGTGTCATTAAGACCCAAATATAGAACATCAACTATTAAGGTCCCAGCTGTTTGATAAAACTACTAGATGAAGTAATGCATCTTAAGCTCAAGGTTAATTGTGGGAGTTGCATCACCTGTCTTTTTGCCCGAAAAACTTTGAAATTTGAGTTTCCTCTATCTTAAGTAGTTCTTTTTGCTTGTGTTATATAATACAGTTTTCAATTAATGCACTAGGAGATCTTTAATGATAGTGCATGGTTTAGGATATTTTTCTTCTACTTGATGTGAATAGCAAATGCTCTTTTCGATTGGTGTGTGTGTATAGCACATGGATGTGAACAACAAGAGAAGGGAAGACAAAGAAGTGAAGGCATGGGGGGTTTTTTTTTGTTTTGGGTGGGGGGGGGGTGTCTTTTTTTTCTTTTTCTTTTTGGGGGTGGTGGGGGGGAGGGGGGGGGGGGGGGGAGTGTGTGTCTTTTTTTCTTTTTCTTTTTGGTGGTGCTTTTGGGGGGGGGGGGGGGGGGGGGGGGGTTGTGTTGGGGATGATTCCTCGTTATATTTTGATAATTTTATTTCGTATGTATTGATAATGGAAGTTCTTGAGTATTTTGCCCTTCTATTATCTAATATTATATTATGCATAAAGGCGTAAGTGATTCTAGAAGTTCAAATTAATTCTGGATATTTTAATGAAATCCCCTTGTTGTGAATAATGGTACAGCCACATGATTTTATTTCTTTAAAGAACATCTCACACATGCATGCCAGTGCCCACATCCCCCACACCCACCCAATCCCCCCCCACCCCCCAAAAAAAAAAAAAAAAAACGGCGCCTATTCCAAGTTAATTTGGTCTTTCTTTTCCATTTGTTGAAAGTTTGACTGAGTGAGCATCTTTCTGAACTTGTGATCAGGTGATCAACTAGCTATTGGAAAGGAAACAGGGCGTCGTTTGGGAATGGGCACGAATATGTATCCCGCATCAGCTTTGTTGGGCCAGACAAAGGATGAATCCATTGCAGCTTTGCCTATTGATGAACTGATAGAGAAGGCTGATGGTTTTGCTGGTGTCTTTCCAGGTAGAGCGCTCCACTTTCAATTTGTTTCCAAAACATAATGTGTTCTTTGATATCACTTCTTTAACATATATTTATTATTTTCAGAGCACAAATATGAGATTGTTAAACGGTTGCAAGCAAGGAAGCATATTTGTGGTATGACTGGTGATGGTGTTAATGATGCTCCTGCCCTGAAGAAGGCAGACATTGGGATAGCAGTCGCAGATGCAACTGATGCCGCTCGTAGTGCTTCTGATATTGTTCTCACAGAACCTGGTTTGAGTGTTATTATAAGTGCTGTCCTAACCAGTCGTGCAATTTTTCAGAGGATGAAAAAACTATACGGTAACTATAGTTATCTTATCTTTATAAATAAATAGTTCTCTTCTTGTATGATTTTACTAAATGGCTTCATATTTTGCAGATCTATGCAGTTTCCATTACCATCCGTATAGTGGTATGTTTACTGTTTTGCTTATGTTGGTCTTTTATTTTTATTTATAATGGGCAATGAATCACCCTTAGAAGTAATGCATGATTCACTGTGTGGTTTTTGTTAAGTGGAGGAATATCGGTTGTTTTGCCTTTTGTTGACCCCGGTCAACATGGCACTCTCTTTCTAAAAAATTTTAGCACTCATCTCTCTTCCGCTTTCTTCTGATATTGGCAGTTGAGTAGTATAAATTATTATTTGTTGTTTGTAGCTCTATGTGGACTAAGATTTTAGCAAGTTTTGTTTGTCTATCTTGCCCTTTGAAAGAGTATTGGGATCAGGTTATTGCTAGAGTATTTTCATTTTCATCTTTCTTACTGCGCGTGTTTAATTCCACAGCTCGGCTTCATGCTTCTGGCACTCATATGGAAGTTTGACTTTCCACCCTTCATGGTCCTCATTATTGCCATCCTTAATGATGGTAATATAATATATCTAGTATATTTATACGAGTTGGCTTGCTGTTTAGTTGATTTATATATTCTTTATTGTCAATCAGAGTTGTTTGCCCTTTTGGTTTCCGTGTTTTTTTAATTTTGTTTTCCAACAGGAAAATTATCTGCTCTTTTGTGACAATCGTAGGTACTATCATGACGATATCAAAGGATAGGGTGAAGCCGTCTCCTTTACCCGACAGCTGGAAACTTTCAGAAATTTTTGCAACTGGGGTCATTCTTGGTGGTTATTTGGCCGTGATGACGGTCATTTTCTTCTGGGCTGCATATAAAACTGACTTCTTCCGGTATATACTTATGGGCTGAGAAATTAGATTATGTCTAATCAAAATTTTAATTTAATCTTACTGGTTACTGCTACTGTTGATTTTCGATAATTTAGCATCCAAATAATTTGCATGGCTATGAGTTGCATACTCTTCCGAGGGTAACTGAGTTAAATGTTTTGTACTTCTTAAACATTAGCGCGTGTTCAAGGTGGAAAGCCTGGAGAAAACAGCTCAAGATGACTTTCAGAAGCTTGCCTCAGCTGTTTATCTACAAGTGAGCACCATTAGTCAGGCTCTTATCTTTGTGACAAGATCTCGTAGTTGGTCCTTTGTTGAGCGGCCTGGTCTCTTGCTCGTGGCAGCTTTCTTTGTTGCTCAACTGGTGAGTTTTTCTAGTCTCCCAATGATGATGACGCACCATGCTTTTTTCTTTTGGATTCTTATTTATGGTAAACCCAAATATACAGGAGTTATGATGCACTATACTTTGCCTTCTTAGGGGCTATTTGTTTCGCATTAAAGGCCGTAATTCGTAAATGACTTACAGCCCAATTACAACTACGGTGTTTGTTTGAACTGTAGTAAAAAACTTACGCAATTCAACTACCACTCACTTGCAACATAATTACCACTCACTTACAACCCACTTACAGTTAATTTTGTAATCATGCAAATTTGTATTATTTTTTATATTACTATTAGTTTTTTTAATATTTAGTATTTTTAGTATTATTTGCAATATTTAAATTTTTTAAATCACCAAATAGTTAATTTTGTGGTCAACTTTTCCATTTACGACTTACACATTATGACAACCAAACACCGTAAAACATAATACATTTTCTTATTTACAATTTTATATTACCAACCAAACACTGTAAAACTTATATGTATGTAACTCTTTACAACTATAAAAGAGTTTATCAAGTACGATTTACGAATTACGGCCAACTACGACAACCAAACAAACCCTATTAGTGGAGGTGCTTCAACTTTGAAACGGTGTTAGCAATGAAGGTGCTAAAACATTTAAAAAAAAAAAAAAAAAAAACTCACTTTGTAATCATGTTGCTATCTTGTGTAGGTCGCTACTTAATAGCCGTCTATGCTGATTGGGGATTTGCTGCGATCAAAGGGATTGGATGGGGCTGGGCTGGCATCATTTGGCTCTACAATCTCATCTTCTACTTCCCACTTGATATCATTAAATTCTTAATCCGCTATGCTCTTAGCGGGAGGCATGGGATCTTGTCATTGAACAAAGAGTAATAATACTGTCAATTAACCAGCTGCTTCATTTTCATTTGTTTCAGTTCATTAACTAGCAGTAGTAAATTTTTTTTCCCCTCGATGGCTCAGATTGCATTCACAAGGCAGAAGGATTTTGGGAAGGAAGCAAGGGAGCTCAAGTGGGCACATGCACAAAGAACGCTTCATGGTCTGCAACCACCTGATACCAAGATGTTCAATGACAGGACCAGCTTCACTGATCTCAATCAGATGGCTGAAGAGGCCAAAAGACGAGCTGAGATTGCAAGGTGAAACTTTCAAACCTACCTTTATGGGAAAAGAATCTGAGCTGATAAATAATGATAATTGATCTTCTCTGTCTAATGTTTTCTGCTATGAAATTGATAACTGATGTGCCGTTTTTGTGAAGCACGGCACTGTTTAAATTCTGGTTGTTTTTGTCTAAATTCCTGTCTCGCACATCTGCAGGCTTAGGGAACTTCACACGCTGAAGGGTCACGTGGAGTCTGTGGTGAGGCTGAAGGGTTTGGACATAGATACGATTCAGCAATCCTACACTGTTTGACTTGACACCTGCACTCCTTCGACGTGGAAGAAACGGTCTAAACAAGAACATGGATTGTAATGCTACTACTGCATAGTGTGACTGATGAACATGCTTGGAAAGCCCCCCCTCTTCCCCCTTTTCGTGGTTTTTAAACCTCATTTAAAATTCTTGTTCAAAACATTGACAATTCCACACTACATTGCATCTAATTATCTTGTAGAATGTATAGTTATCCTCGTTTCTTTTAGGAGAGGAGAGGGTTCAGCTCAGTTATTAGGGTTTCAAGACCGAAGGTAGTTTCTATTCCTCCGTAGAACTTTGTTAAATGCCTCTACTACTGAATGGAAGTGCAACAAGTTCACGTGCTTTATTATGCATGCTTGTTAATAATAATATGCACAGGTGCATGCTGATGATGACGTGGATGGTGTTCTTTGTTGTATGTGCTTAGAATTAATCAATGGAAAATAGAACAAAAGTCAAACTTTAAACTCTAGAGTAAGTCTTCACAAACCTCGACTGTGCCTTGTATAGCAAAAATTGAGTGAAAACATGATTTTCAAGAGAAGTATTAAATTGTTTCTCCATTAAAACGCGCTAACTAATGTGATTAGTTTCAATTATAATTTGAATAAAAATCAAACTTAAATATTTGATTAAGCCTTAACAAGTATTAACTAATTATATACGCGAATATGGACTAAAAAAGTGGTTTTCAAGAGCTAAGAGTAGTATCAAATAGTTTCTTCACCAGAACCATACTAATTAATGTGCATAGAACTAATCAATTACAAGCTTGATAAAATTCTAAATTTAAGCCCTTGATTAAGTCATAACAAGCCCCACCTAAGTTTTATATATGTCAAAATGAAGTGAAAAGGTGATTTTCAAGAGTCAGGAGTAGTATTACATAGTTCCTCTAGTCAAACTACACTAATAATGTCGAGCCATACTAAGTAATGTGATTAGAAATAATCAATTACCACTTTGACCGAACGTCAAACTTAAGCCCCTGATTAAGCCTTAACTAGCCTCAAATAAGCCTTATAAAAGTCAAAACAGATTGAAAAGTTTGTTTTCAAGAGGCGGGAGTAGTATTACATAGTTTTCTAGTGTGGAATCATACTAACTGATGTGCTTAGAACTAATCAATTGAAACTTTGACTAAAAGTCAAATGTTTAAGCATTGATTAAAAACTAGCCTTAACTAGCCTTATAAATGCCAAAACAAAGTGAAAATGTGATTTTCAAGAGCTGCAAATAATATTACATAATTTCTCTAGTAGAACCACACAAACTATTGTGCTTAAAACTAATCAATTGAACTTTGACTTAAAAGTCAAATTTTGAAACTCCGATTCGGCGCTACCTAGCCTTAACTAAGCCTATATAAGCCAAAATGGAGTGAACATAGTTTTCAAGAGACGGGACTAGTATTACATAGTTTCTCTATAGAATCACACTAATTAATGTGGTTAGAATTAATCAATTACAACTTTGACCAAAAGAGAAACTCTCAGATCTCGATTAAGCTTTAGTGGCCTTAAATAAAGTCTTATAAGGGTCAAAATAGAGTAAAAATGTGGTTTTCAATAGAGGAAGTAGTATTATATAATTTCTCTTGTAGAATTATACTAAGTAATGTGATTAGAACTAATTAATTAGAATTTTGACAAAAAATCATACTTGACCCTGATTAAGCCTTAACTAAGCCTTATTTAAAGCCCAAACGAGTGAAAAGCAATTTTCAAGTGCCGGAGTAGTATTACATAATTATTCTAATAGAACCACACTAACTAATGTGCTTAGAACTAATGTGCTTAGAACTCTAGTAGAACCACACTCTCATCAAACCTTTAGCCCTCAAATTAAATCTTATAACTAAGCCTTAAACTAAGCCTAATTGGGATTTTTCGTCACAGACGATTGGACACTCCCGATTGATCCTGTCAAAAACACAAAAAAAAAAAAAATACCTTTCAGGTCAAGAACATCGGTATGGTGCCCGCCGGACCCAAGACCCTCCGACGTAAGCATAAGTATTATTGTTTGAGAAAAGAAGTGAATACTAGCGTGCGATATTTTCAGTGGTAATTAGAAACTAATCCTTTTGTCAATCAAGTCGAGTTTTATATAAACCTGTTGGAGTTGTAAATGAAGGCGCGCAAATTCTGGATCTCCGTAACTGTATGATTTGCACGTTGTGTTCTCATAGCCGCTCGGATCACAACGCTTGATTATTGAGATCGTTATGCAGAGATATCCGACACCATCCGAGAAACTGCATTGATGTTGGGGGGTGTAATATTTGGAACGTGGGGACGATCTAGCAGCATAACAGAATTCGCGTATCGTGGGATTTTGCCACCCAGTTGTAACCAGCATAGATGCGGTGGGTTTCGTGGGGGTTTTCATGTCGGGGGCAAGAGTAGCTCTAGAGATAGTCCTTGAAATGATGAATGGAGTTTCCGGAGAACTGCGCAACTCCAGATAAGTTGAGGATCCAGGTAAATGACATCGGATCAATGTGGGCTTGGGCAGGGCCCAAGGCTTTCTCTTTGAGCCCATGTTGGGCTTACTGCCATACTGGACTTGTTGGTGAAAAGGTAATTGGCCACTTGGGCACCTCTTAGATAGCAGGACACGTGGCGTAATCTTGACGGGCGTCAAAATTGACCACTACACTTTTAACGGCTAAAACTGAGTGAAAACATGGTTTTTAAAAGTTGAGAGTAGTATACGTAATTTCTCTAGTGAAACCATAATAATTTGATTACAAGTAATCAATTAGAATTTTAATCAAAAGTCAAACTTTAAACCCCGATTACGCCGAATAAGGGTTAAAACTGAGTGAAAAGATAGTTTCAAGAACTGAGAGTAGTATTACATAGTTTCTTTAGCCGAACCACACTAATTAACATGACTGAAACTATTCAATTGAAACTTTGACCGAAAGTCAAACTTTAAGCCCCTGATTAATCTTAACTAGCCTCAACTAAGCCTTATAAGGCCAAAACAGAGTGAAAATGTGATTTCAAGAGGCAGGAATAGTATTACAGTTTCTCTAGTAGAACTACACTAACTAATATGCTTAAAATTAATCAATTGAAGCTTTGGCTAAAAGTCAAAACTCTCAAGCTAAAATCACCTAGAGGGGGTTTGTGTGTGAATAGGTGATATGCTAAAACAAAGCGGAAATTAAAAACAATTTTAAACAACTAACACCTAGCCAATCTCAACAATCGAGAAATGAAGCCGTATATCCGGTAAAGGACTCTGAACCTCTCCTCATGATTCCTTTTAAAATAAGAGTTGAGTGCGTAATTACTTTCTAGATGTATAGAGAGTTCAAACAAATAATATTGAAAGAATAATAAGACAATGATCGAGCTCACCTGTGCACAGAAAAATACATAATTTATGAACAGTGCTAGGTCCTCAATACTACCATGTAGCCTAGGGCTAACGGGTTGTGATCTATAAGGAGGGACTGTGATAGAAGAGTTTGTGTAAGTTTCTTATTTTAATTTATAAAAATAAGTTAATCTTTCTTTCTCAGTTTTGAAAAAATAAAATAGTTAAAACTAAGTTAAGTTAAAGGAAAAATCTAAAGAAAGAAGAAGATGATTTTGTTGATAAAAAAAAAAGAGAAGACGAAATTAACAAAAAAATGAAAAGATGAAAAGAATTAAAGAAAGAGTATTTACTTTTGTGTAGATTAATATATCTTAAATCTGTGTGAAGTTTACCTTGAAATAAAGTGAAGCAGTAGAAAAGAGGAACATGAAAGTATTGCTTGGCTAGATTGAGCACAATGAAAAAAGATTGAAAATTATATTGGCTGTCACTTCAATACAACTCTCTCTTGAAGACGGATTCTAGTGTCACTCTATAATATAACTCTTCCTCTCCTTCTCTCATGTAACTTTCTCTAACCTAAGCTATAAATAAATTAAAATTACATTATAAAAAGAAAGAAAAACTAAACTAAACTAAAGCAGAAGCTAGCTTAGAATCTCTCTCTGCAGAGAGGTGCCCTTTTACCTTCAGAAATTGTAGTATTTATAGGATAAAAAAGAGTGCCAAAGGGTGGTAAAGAAATAAGCTCAAATTATTGGCCCAACATCCAATATCTTACCCATGTTATCCCTTTGTATACTGATAAATTCATCTCTGGACATCTACATTTGGGATTATCTTTGTTGATTTTTCAAGTTAGGATAATAATCCAAATAAATCCGATTTAGTTCAAGTAGATTTGGGAATATCCTCTTTTTGTTATCTCATGTTTTCTGATAGGATTTGCCTCTAGATTTGATAATATCTCCTTTTATCTTCAAGAAATCAAATAGATCCATATAAATCTGATTTAACTGATCTTTATTTCGTATTATCTTCAGTTAACAAAATAGATCCAATTAAATCAGAATTTAACTGAGTTTATTTGGTGTTATCTTTGCTCCTTCATTAAGACAAATCTACAAAATAAGACATTAAGACAAGAAAATAGCAGGATTTATTACAGGATAAATATAAGAATATAATAATAGATATGTAGTAAACATGTACAATCAGACAACAAGTATAATATTGCAGTAAATAAGGGGAGAGAGAGTTCGAAAGATGGAACGAGATAGCCAATCGCAGACACAAGAGATTGTTATTGAGGTTTGAATTACTTGCTCTACATCCCCGCCTTCACCGCAATGAAGGATTCTACTATAATCAACTTTGATTACAACGTTAACGTGATCCCGCAAGATCTGGAGCCGCAACTCCACCTTACTACCCTTCAAAAAGGAACTATCAAAGAATAAGACGTAACAACACTTGATGATCTACAGCGATCACAAACACTCTCTTTTTACACTTTTCTTATAGCTTAGAGTAGGGAATTTGAAGGCTCAAGAAAAGTGTGAGAAAACTAAAAAAAACAAGATTTTGGAGCACTAGAAGAATTGAACACTTGATTGAACACTTGACTTTCTTAAATTGTTGCTAAAATGCATATCTAATCTCTCCGATTTAGAGAAGAATAGAAACCTCTAGTCATCAAGTATAAACATTAAAAACATGTTATAAACATAAATTTCATGTTTGAAATGAATCTGGACAGGTTTGAAGAAGAAACTAGCCATTGGAGACAAAATCAGGTAGGTTACTGCTTAGCTGTCGACAACTATATAGGCCTGTCGTAGGCATGACTCCAACGGTCGAATTTTTCAAAACATACACAATAACTTTCGACAGCTGAGCCTAGCTATCGACAGACTAAGACATTATCAGTCTCTGTTAACCCAGCTGTCGATAGCTATACTTGGTTGTTAACAAACTGGGCTCAGAGCCAACCTCTGTTAGGCTACCCTGTCGACAGCTATATGAGGCTGTCGACAGCTGAGCTGTCTTCAGCTTGTGCACATGTATCTGCAGTCGACAACTTATGTTTATCGACTTTCTTAGTACATGGACAGCTATAAAAATTATTTTAAAATATATTGTACAAATGACATTATATTATTTTAAATATATTTTAAGTAAAAATATCATGTTTTAAATATTTTGAAAAATATAATAAGAAAAACATTTGTGTGTGTGTGCAGTGGTAAAAATTTAACCACTCGTCAAGATGTTAACACGTGTCCGAGTGGCCATTCACCCCATTCAAGGTCACCACGTCGTTCAAGTCATTCAGTAGCCTAGTCATTTCAATCCTCTCAGAGTTCCATCACATCTTGGCAACATTTCCATATAAGAAGGTTTTACCTCATCCCGGAGCTACCTTCCTTCTAAAGACATCACCCTCTAGAGTCTCTACAGTCCAAGATTCTTGACTTCACCACAAACCATAAGTTCCTAGTATCGACCACCAGATCTTCGCATGTAATCACACCGACCCCCTCTCACATATTGAAGACATGTAACGCCCCTGCATTAAAGACAGACAATTATGGACAATTAAGAGATTCCATACATGTGATTCCAACAGTATAGTGCCCATAATCACTGCCATTACAATAAACTCGCACATGAAAATCATGCAGTTACGCAGATATCACCAGCACCCCATCCCCACATCCATGCCCTCAGTTCAATATAAATAGATCTTCTCCCTCCAGCGAGGAGAGCTGGCCCTTCCACTCAATCCAAACTCAGGATATACCATCTAATTCTGACAATTCTTGAAAACTCGAGAATCATAATAAATTTTCCACCTCCTCATGGTTTTTCCGATTTGAGTTTCAAAGTAAATCTTGTGTCTCTGTCTCTTTTCTGTGTTGTGATTATTATTTTGCACTTACACACTAAACAAATTTTCTCGCTTGTGGTGTGGATCGACTTCTGATCACTCACAGTGAAAAATTTCAACCACAGTGTGTTCTCTTGAGCTTCAATTCTTTACACAGATTTAAACAAACTAAATACCTTATAAACTATATACAAGAGTTTCAAAGTCTTCAAGTGGATTGCTACAAAATTTCTCTTCTACAAATTTGTCTTCTTTAAGCTAGAGTCTAGTACTTGAATTCCTTTTGAAGCTGAACATCTCACTCTTAAAAACCTATTTACTGAAAATGCTTGAAAATAATTAGTACTACACAATCATATGAGTTTTAGAATCATCAAATAAAGAGTGATTGTACTATTGGGT
>JAVJIF010019067.1:0-84983 GCA_038442645.1 Agave tequilana | reverse complement strand
TTGAAAAACAAGCAGATATTCAATGAAATCATAATGCAATTTAAACTAGATAGGGACAAGGTACTGCCAAATGAAATGAAAATATCCTGTTAGTGTTAACCAAATATAGAGGAAAAGCATCACCGTTAGAGGCTACAAGTAGTAAGAAAATAAATAATATATTCACTCTGATCATCTGTATGCCCGTACTCTCAGTTTAAGGATGCTTTTGAGCTTTAGTGTATTCCCAGATCTGGAAATCTCAATACATGGTAACTTTACTCCGTGGACTTCATGTTATAGATGTTCTTGTATCTACATTTTTTCCAAATTGAACGCTACAGAAAATATTGGAATATCTTTCACGAATCACAAACTTATGAGGATGCCGCAATTTCCTTAATATGCAACCTTACACCTAAAATGTTTCACAAAATGTTTCACAATTATGCTTCGGTGGTGATGTAGGATTCCTTCATATCTTGTTCCTGCTTCACATAACTAAACTGATGCAATCTAAATCACTGTACAATTTTGGTTTCACAGAAGACATGGCATGATTAATTTCACCAGTTCCTCAAAAAGGATTAGATGACCAACAAATCAGTTTTACAGGATGAAAAGATAGCAGAGTAGATATGGCAAGTTTCAGATACCACGCAGATTGAAAAGTCAAGAAAGCAAGCTACAGTTCTTCACGGGAGCCCAGTTGGATTTAGAGCACATCGACAGTTCGAGTTAAAGTTTGCTGTTACCTAATGACGATGGACCTTGAGTCATGTCAAGATTGCATTGATGCCTTACATAAGTTAGAATTAAGGGGCATCTCATTTTATGGAATAGTAAATTTCATGATATATGTATGATACACTACGTGGCCAAGAGACAGGCAGAGATCATAGCCTAGTTCTAATTTGACTCTATATAATTCCCTATACCTACTAAAAAGAGCATATACAAGTTTCTATTTGCTATAATTGTCAAAGTATATTACCAGTGCAATAGTTCATGGAGTAGCACACATGTTTTAGAGTTGACAATGAGGTATGTTTGCAATGTAGGATGTTGTTGAAATCACAGATTATCACTATTCAACAAAAGCAAAGTTTTAGTTCTTTTACAAGGCTAAGAATTGGCTAGTGGCCAAGTATTCAAGATTCATGCAAAGGAAAAGTTGGCTAGCCTGGCTTAGAAACTAAATTGAACCACTTTGGAAATTGGGTAATACTGGGAATGGCCTAAAAAATGAATATATGTGTCATTTCATAAAGCTAACTCAAATAATAAGTTACCTTCATGCAGATTCAAAGAATTAATCATCCAGGAATCTTAATAAGCAATCTTTTTCTTGAAGATTCTTTCAAACATGAGTGCAGAAAACTTCCTAGTTTATCTAATAGCTTTGAGGGAACCTTTTCATTCGCTTCTTCCTACATAATTTAGCTTGTTTAATACAATCCTCACCTTTTAAGGGATACCAAAGAAATATTGTCCAGATAATAATCGTTTATGTTTCAATAACCTTATAAAATGACAATGAAAAGCATCTCCAATAGAATCAAACTCGCACGGAACATGGAATTCAGGTTGCATATTAGACAACTATGTGCATGCATGAACTCAAATTTCATACTGTCGTTCAACACTTCTAACATACCATATCCTGTTTATTCGCAAAGACCAATATGATGCTGTTGAGCATGAAGGGATCCCTGATTATCGCCTGATAGAAAGATATAAAGTGATTAATAAAGAAACAGCTTCTCTATAAGCAGCAAAAGACTAACATATATTGACCATCATAAATGGCATAAAGAAAGAAAGATGGAACCTGAAACTCTGCTCTAGCTTTCCCAATTCTTTCTCTGTCCAAGGAATCAACAACATAGATCTGCAAGGAGAAATGCATAAACAAAATTGATGTCTAAAAACTGAGATGTATGCCAGGATCAACTACATTTTGCTTCTTTATGTTAATCCAAACTCTTTAAGAAGATATGATTATTCATTAAACTGATCAGCTTTGAAAGCAGAAATACCATGATAGCGGTAATGCCTTCAACTGTCTAGCATATACTACCTTTACTAATGATTAGCATAGAGCATCCATTACAAAGATTAGGACATCGATATTAACCCCTTCCAGAAGAACAAGGATAAACAAGGTCATCTTTCCAGAATAGAGTAGTAGCACATAATAAATATGTCCACGTACTTCACAGATAGCTTACTTACCAAGCCGTCAGTATTGTTGAAGTAATGTCTCCAAAGAGGTCTCAGTTTCTCTTGCCCACCAACATCCCACACTGTAAATACCACATTTTTATACTGAATTTTCTCCACATTGAAACTACAGAACAAGAATAGGAAGAGTCAATCACAAACCAGGTTTGATTCAGTAAACCTAAGGCCCAGTAGTCATAAGAGAACTTCTAGCAAAATATACATTGAGTTCAAATGATTACACAAAGAATAATGAAACAACAGGGTCACGTGAAACTTGGTAAATTTTACATGCTCAAAGCTACTTAACTCTTATGTGCATAACAAGTAGCAGAGCTCAGAATAAAGAAGGAGATACTGAAAGAAAAAAAGTAGATGGAGATAAAAGTCACCAGATATGAAGATACCGTAAAATGTTTCAGATCCCATGTATTGAAGGTTTTAAAATCGAATATCAGTATTAAACACTTTCGCATTGTTACGATTTGTTATCTTTTATACATAGAGATTTCGGTGCCTATGTAAATGTCTCCACTTAATACTTCTATCACAAATTCACAATTGTATTAAACCCTTTAATTATTAGGCTTTTACCCAAACATTCCTACAAGTTCTTCTAGACCCTTGGAATAAAGTTCTCCAGCAAGTATCTGATCTTAATTATCTGAACTCCCTAGTCTTTTCCGCAAGTAGTTGATCTTAATAATCTGACCACCAGTTAACATAACTGTTTGTCCTAGAAAATTTATATTACAGCCAGCAAATGATCTAAGTAATGCTGGATATAGCCTTTCATGGGAATGGCAAGTGAAGATGGACACACAATATTGTTTTCAACTAGTCAAGAATTGGCATAAGATGATTATGGTTTCAAAAATTCTTATACTAAAGGTTTTAGCCATTCACAACAATATTAACCCCCTGTACACTTAGTTCAAGTTGGATTTCTGAATTCCGTAAGGCTTGCCAAGGCCAAAAAGGCAACATGAAGATGGAACTAATACACAATAACAAGTCATAATTATATGGATTTTACTAGTGAAACATGTCATGTCTCAAATATGATTTGCATCCATACTTTTGAATGAACAGTAACCAAGTCATTAAACAATGGAAATTCATTTCTCATTACAAAAATTCTTCTCAGGTTCTTGAATAGCGGTGTATGTAAATGAAGAATCTTTTTTCCCATAACGCTTGATAATCTTCAAACATTCTTTCTAGAAATCTTTATGTAGAAAAAGTTCTGTTATTTTTTGAAGCATCGGTGATGATGTCTATGAAATTTCCACGCAAACACGTATTAGGCTTCAGATAGTTTCCTAAGTGAGGTAGTTTTCCTCTAACTGTGGATGGGACAGAGTTGGGAAATAGAGAAAGAAATGTTAATTGTCAAAAGCCAACTGCAAGAATGAGAATATAAGAAGAGGAGGGCACATTCTCAAGAAGCACAATTTCCAATCAATATTAAACCACATGAGGACTGAGACATTTTGGTTGCAATATTGATAAACAGATAAAGGATCCAACATTACAATAATCATAGTTGGTCTGTAGTTTCTTTGCTAAGCTGTTTGCGACAAGTATTCTAGTCCATTCATGTCACCATTCGAGGGACCCACTTCTCTAGTTCTTAGGAAGACGAATAAATTTGGTTCTCTCCTGCCAGCAGGGTTTGGCTCTCTGTACTGCATTTCAAAACTTGACACCGGGCATGTCTTTTAAGCTGCACGGGCTTTGGAAAGATGTTTTAGCTCCTCAATATTGAGAACACTATAAGTAGTTATTACAAGAATGCTTATGCTTGTTCTAAAATGTTCTAGTGCCCGCAATTTCTTTGGAACACTTCTATGCCTAATGCAGCAATGGGAGATAAAATTCAATATCATGGAGGATTATACGTGCCTATATTTGGACAAGATTTAAATCATAGCGGCATCGAACAAACAAAATAGAAAATCTAGGGTATAAAGGTCGGTAACCATTGCAAAAAGACGTACTGATACAAACCCTCCAAAACTTCTTGGCTCTTTCAAGACATCACAAACCTTATTTCTCCCTTAGTCATAGTACAGTCATCATATTTCCTTGTTTATATGAGCACTCATTAATCATTATGCTTCAAAAGAAACTATGTACTTTTAAAGATCCATCTTTCATGTTGACAGTTAGGCTAGAGACTTACGTACCTCAACCAGAAATGACCTTAATACGGATGATATCAAAATCAAGATTTTCTTTAATTATGGGAAGTGTTTAGTCTACTGCACAGTGTTAACTCATCAACTATGACTGAGATTCGAGATCAGCTTCTAGGTTGATAACATTCTAAGTAGACCAAAAAGAATTTGGAGATCTGAAACAGTATGACAGGTTCTCTAGCAAGGAGTTAGTAGAAAAAAGAATTATAATCTTGTTATGAAATAGTATCACTGTTGGAAGTATTTACGTTTGTGCTATTGCCATATTTGGTTTTATTTTCTTATATTGTACCTCAGAAATGAATGTAATTTCTTGTACAAGTTTCTTTATGCCTCCTTCGTCAAGATTGTTTCCGAGTTTCGGGAAATTCTTGAAGGCCAATCAAGTGAGTGCATTACTTCAAACCATGGTTTCGAATATCGGCCAACACTGATATTTATTGGCAATATCGTATCTAGTTTTGAGGTAACCCAATACGATATTAACCCTATGATATTGCCCGATATGGGAGCCGATATTGTCGTGCCGTAATTGACGGTATTGATACTAAAAACAATTAGCCGATGATACCGAGAAACCATGCTTCAAATAAGTGACCAGTAAGATATTTCTCACTCTACACTAGAGGATTAAATGGAAAGGACCTTCTCTTGCATACAATTTGCATCCACCATATAAGTCAGATATTGACTCATATACGAGGCTATCATCTCATTGACACCAACTGACATTTGCAAAGTTTTGTAGGTGCATTTCTAAAGCCTTCCAAACTAGAGGTAACACACTATATCCATAGTAGATTTGATGGGAAAAGCAATGTCATAATTGATAATTATATCATAAAAGGCTTGTTTATGTAAAAGCCAGCCATAAGTAGTAACTTTTGATTAAAGCTAGTACTCGATTTTTTACCTCACATATTTTGCTTTTGTGATTTTGAACTTATAAGAGATGCAAAAGGAATTATAATTTTCTTTACATATTATTGGTCATGTGAAACTAGTTATAACTTGCCAAGAAAAGGGAAGAATCATTCTGAAAACAAAAAAAACAATTCAGGTGACGGATAATATCATATAACAAGCAATAAGATTTGTACATCAAAATCCAATAGAGGAGATGATGAGCCAAAGTAGATAGAGATCAACATAGGAAGTCATGTTAGTATCATAAACTTTATACCAATTGTTGGGACTGTTGACAAAACTTCTCCTATGTGCAACTTGTACAATATAGTGGTTTTACCAGCCGCATCCAGTCCAAGCATCACAACCTAAGAAAGATCAACTCATAGTGAGACAAGGCAATTGTCATAAAAGAGTAAAACAACATTAGCCTTCACAGGAAGAAAGAATTTTTCAAACTAGATGTAAGATTATCGTGTCATAATGAAACTGCAATCGATAATGGTAGATGACTTGAAAAAACATCACACTCAATCGTTCGGCATTGAACCGCATCAACATTGCTACATATAGGGCCTGTTTGGTTGTATTGAAAAAATTAGGGAATTCGAATATGGGACCCACAAAAATGGAATTTGAGTTGGAATATGATTTGGCATTGTGGGGCCAAAAAAATAGAGAAATGAGAATAGTATGTTTGGTTGTATAGAAAATTGAGTGAGGGAAAGAGAAGGATGAGGTCATCACCACCTCAATTTATTAATTTTTAACCCTTAAAATATCCTCTCCCTCTACATTTTTTTATTTTTTATTAATTTCTCTCTCCCCCTCTCTCTTCTTTTCACTCAATGCCACTCCAGTTCAAGGCTTTTAGCATAGGAGTTGGAATTCCACTAAAAGAAAAAAAAATTGGAATCTATTCCCACACCATTTCTTTCTCGTGTTTGGTTTCAATGGAATTGGAAGGAGGTATTGGGGGCCATGTGATGTTGGGCCCACAAAGACCCAATTCCTTCCCCAATTCCATCAACCAAACAGGCCCCTAGTACAAGTAGGCTTCCCACTTCGCTGAGAAATAAGGACCCATGATTTTTTTTCCCAAACCTTAAGAATTATAAAGAAAACAAATTATTGTTAGCCCGTGACTTTCTTTTTCTTTTTTCTTAAAGCTAATCATGTTATCAAATAATTGTCTAAAAACTGCATATAATGTCACAGTCACAGAGCAGTCAAGCAAAGAATAAATTTGCGATTTGGAAACAGCAAAATGTTGAACTTAAAAAAAGGAAATATGCATAGTTTCAAATATGGACTTATATATACCCTATTTTTTCACATCACTCCAACTTTGAACTTGATAAAAATATAGATTCACTGTATATTAGTTATTAAGTTTTTTCTTTATTGGTTTCCTCCTTTTATCTTCTCAAGTCATAACCAACTCTAAACATGCAGATGAAACTGACAATGTTACCCCTACTTCCATCAGATATTATATAGGCATCCACTGCCGCGCGCGCGCGCAGAGAGAGAGAGAGAGAGAGAGAGAGAGAGAGAGAGAGAACATACATACATAGCTAACTACCTAAGGTGATTTCTTAGATAACAATCTAAGGAATCAGCTTTAAATCTTAGATGGGCCATCCAAATGGATAATCCACACTGTTTATATTGATCTCCATACTCACAAATCAAGTGGTTTGAACATTTATTTCCCACCAATCAAATTGCATGATTATTTATAAACCACAAACATGAAGATCACAATGATTGGTGGGGATTATCCATTTGGATAGCCTTTCATGAGATTTTCGGACAATAGGTAGGACAGCTTGTGGTCCCTCCACTTCATGGGCACTTGCACTTGGCAGGTCAGCAATATCATGCCTCCAGTCCCTCCCTCCACTCCAAGGTAGCCAGTTCGTGACTACCCAAATGGATAACATCTTATCTCATTTTATTTATTGTAGGTAATTTACTTCTTAGCAATAAAAATCTGACGAAACGAGCATAGAGACATCACTGCAAAAAGGGAGATGAAATAACATAAGCTGGGTTACTGTTGTCACATACAAACATTAAAAAGGGGACATAATGATGAGAAATTATTATAGCAATCTCACTAAAAGTCCATGGTAGTGGATATAAATTCAGGCTAAGATATTTAGAAGAATATCAAAAATAAATTTTAAAAATATATATTCTATCTCAGGTGCTAGAAAATGAACAGAATTTTCTCAGTAGAATAACTGATTCACTAATTGAAGGAGCTTACAGTAATTACTAATGTTCTATAAAAAATACATATCATATCAGTTTCTCTTGAATATTGAAGACCCAATAAAGTATTTGCCTAAGATAAGGTATTTACACACACAAAACTCAACTTCAAGCTTAAGGACAAGAATGGTGCAGAGATCACATGTATAGATTGATGTCATGGTAATTGAGCTACAATGGTTAACAAAAAATTAGTGATGTAAGAGGAGGTTAACAATAGTCTCAAAATATCAAAAAGATCACTCACTCTTGATTTACTTCTACAAGCAAAACTAATAGCTAACATGTACTGAGAACTAGCAGGTTTTGAAAATCAAGATTTCTACATAACACTAATAAGTGAAGCTTGAATAAGCATAGATGTAGCTCAGGTCCTTACAATATGCTTCTTATAAAGGTAGCTATGAACAAGATAAAAGCCACATACCATCACCCAAAGCAATCCACCCAACTCAAGCATCAATTTGCATAATGAAAGATTGTAGAGTTAAGACTATAATTACAATAATCAAGATCATATTCTTTGAGGCTCAACGATGCCTTCAATTTCAGCTTTGAAACCAATAATGAACTATGGAGATGAAATCAACTGTGTCAAGGAACGACAGTAGGAAGGGTGGTGCAAACAGGAGCTTCCTCTTAATCACTCTACTACGCTCAAGTTACATATGTGCTTGGTCTTAACCCAAGTTTGCGGAAGCAACAAAGCACCTTAGATTCTCTCGCTCTATCAGACATTCAGGTATTACCAGAATCAACAAGACAGATCATCCAGTAAGCAGATCATGCACGAGGTTGATTACATGGACTCGTGATTCCAGTGGCACTTGCAAATATGCTGAAAATTACTTGAAGTTTGCTTAATGGGAGGAAATTACCCAAGATGATAGAACTATAAGAAAGACATTGTTACAGATGATCTTGTTAAAAGGGCCCTTTGTGGGAATAGTTTGTCAAACATGATAATGATAGGAAAATCCATTTTAACCAAGTACACTGTTAGTAATGGCAGATGGACATGTTCCTTCATCATCTTCAGATGAACATATCAAAATAAGCAAATGAGACCATCTGTCTTGCATTTACATACTTTATCTGGCACTACTTTTCCTTCTTATAATTGATAGATCTAGGGAAAAACTTTCCCTAGTCTTGATCAAATTTTGTAGCCTCATTTTATCATTGCCTCAATACAAGAATTGTACCCATACAGTCGGGCACCAGAAACCCTTATAAGCCAATTGGCCATCCAATCTCATTTTCTTCCCACCACTGAATTCATTGAAGGGATGAAGCTTACATAGATCATTTCCTCAATACAAGAATTGTACCCAAACAGTCAGGCAGCAGACACCCTGCTAGCTAACCCAATTTGCCATCCAATCTCATTTTCTTCCCATCACTGAATTCATTGAAGGGATGAAGCTTGCACACACAATATCCAAGCCATCCCTATACATTGTACATGAACACTTTCTACGGTCAGATATCAATGAACCCCAATTAAGGTTGTTTATTTTAGCCTCTTAAGTCCTCTCATCTTATATAGACATATAGTTGTTGGGCTTTCTTAGCAATGCTAGCTTTCCAGATCACTTAACATATGGCTTTAGGAGAAAATAGTCCAGGCAATATTAGCTATCTAGTGTCCTTTACCCGAAGATACTAATCTTATATCTTCTGGAGATTTCCAAACTGCTAACTTCCTATTAGGATGCAAGAGGAATAACGCAAGATAAGTAGCCTGTTGGCCAATCCGGTTACGACTTGTGCCCGAGTCGTAACCAGATCGGAGGCCTCCGCGATGAGAATGAGACCCGATCCGGTTACGACGGGCCGAGTCGACCGAGTCAAGGCCGAGTCGAATCCAAGTCGGTCACAGATTGTTGTAGACCCGTGAGCCAACGAGGTTAAAAAGGAAAAAAAACAGATTTAAAATTCCTTCACCCTCTTCCTTCGTCGGCGAGACCGTCACCGTCGTCGCTCCCTCCTTCTATAAAGGTTACTCTCTCCCCAGTCTTTCTCTTACTCCCGGTCTCTTTGTCTGTCACTCTGCCAGTCTCTCTCCCTCTCTCCGATCTCTCCCTCCTTCCCTCTGTCTCCCTCTGTCCCTCTCTCTGTCTCTTTCCCGATCTCTTCCTCTCTGAGATCTCTCCCTCTCCCTTGGTCTCCTTCTCTCCCTCCCGATCTCTCCTTCTCCCTGTCTCTCTAGTTAATTTACCAATCTAAGTAGAATAATATAATATAAAGTTAATTTGATTTAGTTAATTTAGTAGTTAATTTAAATTTAGTAATTTAAGTAGTTAATTTAGTAATTTAAGTTAATTTAGTTAATTTAATTTAAGTTGATATCATCTAGTTAATTTAGTAATTTAATTTAGTAATTTTAGTTAATTTAGTTAGTTTAGTAAATATAATATAAAGTTAATTTAATTTAATTTAAGTAGATATCATCTAGTTAATTTAGTTAATTTAAATTTTAACTTAATTTAACATATCATTTTTTAATTTCAGAATGACTCCAAAGCAGCGTGACATTGGATGAGAACATGATACCCCTATTGGTGAAAGTAGAAAAGCTGTGAAGTGTAATTGTTGTGAAAATACATGGTAATATCACTAGATTGAAGCAACACATAGCACATGCATCCGATCAGATAAAAGGATACTTGTAAGAAGTGTCTCAAATATTGAGACATCTTTTTGAAAGGAGCAAAAAAAGAGCAATCATAAAATTCAACAAAGATCGGCTTATGAAATCTTCAAATGAAGAATATCGAGGTTTTGGGTATTATCAAATATTGAGACATTTCTCTTCCCGGCGCTAGTAAATATCCTACTAACAGTGCTGAATATAGAGGTTTTGAGTACTATCATCACAGAGTTGATATTGCACAACCGTCACCATCATATTACTCTGATGATAGATCATCTTGCCAATCATCTCAGCATACCGGATCAAATCAACAAACATATTATTATGCTTATGAAAATTATATACCTAGTTTTTATACTTATCGCAGGGATGACGATAATGATGGTTTTGTGCCTCATCGCAATTCAATGTGAAATGACTACATTAGCATGTATTTATGAATGTATTTTGTAAAATTTATTATATTCGCATGTATTTTGATATGTTTCTACCGACGATGCATGTATTTATACATTTTTTTTATTTTTAGTGTGCTAGATGATATGTTTTAGACATGTGATATATAAATATTGATGTCTATATTTTTTTTATGAATTGTCGTGATTTTTTTAGAATTTTTGAGCTTTATGTATAACATTTTGCGCGTATCACCCAAGACCAATCCGTGACGCCGCGACCGATGTGTCTCAGTGCCCGCCGAGTCGATGGCCGAGACTGCAAGTTTGAATCATGGTTGACCATCTCGGTGTGCTAGTGATTAGGAAAGCATTCCCATACACAGAGTGCTCATGATTAATCAAACTTACGTTTGGTAGCAACCATAACTAAACCAGCTAGTTAAGTACAATCCTGCATGAATATTGAAAACCTACGCATTGGAGGCATTGGAGCATTCCATTGAAAAGCCATCACATAGAGGCAATCACCTACTATTTAGCCAGAGGAGTCCATATAGCTGTAAAGTTAAAATTCTTCATTTGTGGAACTTCATATTCATAATATATGGTAAAAAGGTATTTCAAATGTATCCACCTGGATATAACAAATTGGTAGATTGTTGCTTAATTTCTTTAAACCATGGTGTTGAGAAAACTTGCAGCAAGTCCAATAATCCACTCTCGGTTACCAAAATCAGGAGCAAAGGTAAATGCAAGAGCTTTGTGACAGACCTCAAAGATATATGATGCAACAGAATGTTGCCTAGAGAAAATCCACTATCACCATCTAAGCAATCTCAAGTTTCATATTGGCTATGAACCATGACACAAGGCAAAGACCCCGTTGGAAGGTTCTTGGAGCCTTCCTTACTCTTGAAACAAGTCATCAACACATCATTTGACATGCTCCCCATAGAATTGTGCCAAAATTTGGTCCAAGATGACTACAAGCAAGAGAAGAGTCAGTGGAAATTAGGTGCAATGTAACTACAACCATAAGATGTGTCCGTGCTAATCCAAGTTAAAGACGATCACAAGCGAGAGAAGGGTATGTGACTCTGTCATAAAAACTAAAAGGTCGATTGGTAATCAGAGAGACTTACCTCTTTGTCAAAACATTTAAAACACATGACAGGAAACCGTCATAAGTTTTTCTTGAACAGAAAAGACTTTGGAGCCTAGATGAATAAGGGGGATAAGGAAATTCACCATAAGGAAAAAAATTCCACTAAGTCACAATGTTAACTAAAGACCCGAGCAAAAATGAAGTTAGTTATAACATATTGAACCGAATGTGATATAATTAAACCAGATACCTAGAAAATAATTACTCATTTAATACAAAAATACATCTTCTGCAGGCTCATAAAACTCTGGGAAGAGGAAAAATAAATATAGATGTGTAGTAAAGAGGCATAGTGTCAATAAAAATGTGGTGAAATAAGTGATGATTAAGTCCAAAGGAAGGTGCTTGGAAAACCCCACAAGTATAATAGATTCAAAAGAAGAAAATTCCAAGAAAATCCAGATATAGATTTTGATTAATAATAGAAAGCACCAAAAAAAATTTTAGTGATTCATCAAATTCCATGCAAAAAATGCTTCTGCAGTTCATTATACTGCATTTACCAAAAACAATGGGTCACCTGTCTTCTTAGTATTTGACATTTTGACGCGGACATCCAACCCTGACATCTGCACCAGAGAAGACGAAGAACATCGATCTGGTTCGAGTAGTCCGAGTCATTATGTATTTTCGCTTTATTTTATTTTTGGTTTTATTTTGTAGTTGTTTTTCTTTTATTTTGAATTTTAGTGCCACCGGTTGTGGTTTGGAAATTAGATTTTGTAAAGCCTATTTAAAGGCTCATCTATTATGAATAAAGTGGATGCAGAATTTTGATAAAATTATTGAGTTATTAATTGTGTTTTTTTTAGGAGTGAAACAATAGCCGTTGGGTCAGGCCAGGCCGGCCCACGCCCGGAACAGACCCGAGCGCGACATGGGTTCACCCCGGGCCCGAAACAGGCCCAGGTGCGGCACGACCCGCCAGTGTCATGGGCCGTGCTCCGCCCACCCAAGCACGCCCATAGGAAGGGGCGGGCCTGCGCCAACCCAGGTCAGATCCTTGCAGGTTGGCAGGCCAGCTCGGCTCGTTTCGCACCCTAGATGATGCCAAGTCTAGTTACACTTTAAGAGTTAAACTCAAGTGCCCAAGTCTAACTCTACTCAGTACATAAACCGATTTCAAGCTCAGATGTCAACACCCAAAATGGATACCAATGGTAAGGACACCAAAGGCAATAGCATTGAGAAAGAATCCAAAATTGGTCCCGCAATCAAATGTTACAAGTGCCAAGGTTATAGACATATAGCTGCCAAATGCTTAAATCCAGTCAAATCATCTTCGTTAACGGAGTACCTGTAGCAGAGTCAGAATCGAATTTAAACGAATTCATTTACCAAGGAAAAGAAGAAGATTGTCGCTTGACAAACAGATCACAGCTGATGACATTGGATGCATTAGACTAGTGTTGTCGACCCACTTGTCAGTCGTCAAGTGTGTCTCCTCACAACTAATAGAAAAAATGATTAGAGAAGAACTGCAACATTTCACACGTTCACCAAGATTGGAGATAAGAATTGTAAGGGGTTGTTTTGTTGGCCGCAAGTCGTAAAATGGAAATAAAAAAAGTGATTGTAGTAGCAGGATAGTATATTGTGTTTTACGATGTTTGGTTGGTAATGTGAAAGAGTAAGTGAAAAAAGTTTTACGGTGTCTGGTCAGTAATGTAAAAGTGTAAGTGCGAAAGTTGACCACAAAATTAACTGTAGCAGTAAATTAAAAATTGTTTTATTTTTACTAAATTAAATCTACCATTAAAATAAAATGTTTAATATATATGTTTTCATATAAAAATTTTATAAATAATAAAAATATTAAATATCTAAAATGTAAAATATTAAAGATAATAAATATTACAATAAAAAACTAAAAACTAAAGCATAATAAAATATTAAATATAGTATATTAAAGAATTAAAGAATAATAAAATATTATATTTTTATTATAGTATAAATTTGGTATAAAATATTATTATTAATAGTAAAATATTTATAATAATAATATTAATAAACTCAATATTATGAATATGGGGTTTCGTTTCAACCACCTAGGTCAAACACTAATTAAGAAAAACTCGCATAATTTTATTCACTTCAGTCACCTCCTTTTTTAAAGTAAGGATGTGCGCTCACATGTCAAGCGCTAAAGAAGACATATAGAAATAAAATATCTTATATCTAACAGACTTGGTGAGAGGTGAAGTGATGAACATATAAATGTTGAATGTACCCAAACAGAAACAATGGTTGTTGATCCATTAACCAAAGAATTAGAGCCGCTGATTTTCAGGAAACATTTTGAAAACATGAGTATCTATTATGAGCCATTATTTTTTATTTCTTTTTTTGGAATAACGTTATGTTAGATAGTTGTTATTACTGATGATCACCATTATTTTGCTTATTGTCCACATATTATCTATATATACACATTAGGTTTATGTTGTTATAATATACAAAATATTAAGATTTGGCAACTATCTTAAGCATGATTGTTTGACAATGAGATATGTCGCATGAACGACACCACATAATGAAATCTCGAGATATTATGATAGGAGCCACTTTGGCTTAATGTGAAGCCTAAAGATTACTCTAGCATATTATTGAAGCATATTGTAAAAGAGAAATATACTGAGGACCGACAATATATTCGATGTTAAATTGTAGCCACATTATTGGTGTTGTTTATTTTGAGAATCCTTTACAAATTAATTATATATATAAAGATAGTTTTATCTGTGAAAGCGGGTACCCTCCTCCCACCCAAGGGGGAGATTCCAGGTTCGATTCCCATTGTTGTCAGACAGGAAGTTGTTGGGTAATTAGTGTGGGGTGTGTGAATCTTTACCTTTCAAAAAAAGACTATTTTATTTTATAAACAAGCTGAATAAAAGTAAATTTTATTGAGACATGAATGCCAATCTTGTTTAATTAAGTGAACTATTTGTGAGCTTTGCGCATTTTCCAATATTAATAAGCGTTGGCGTGTCTAATAAAATTCTCTAATGGTAGGATTATTTAGATTTCTATAAATATTGAGACTAGATCCCCTTCGTCCTCTCTAACCCTAGACAGATATTAGTCCCATTAAAAGTCACACTTTTGAAGAGAGAAAGAGGAAAAGATCTCTCCTTGTTGCAAATTTTTTGATCATTTTCACAATCAAATAATAAAGTTATCCTGGAGTTAACATGTATGAAATCTAAAATTTGGTGTTCTAAATTTATATATGATATATTTTTCTTTTTTAGCAATAGAAACACAATTGGTCATAAGATCTAAATCCATAAATCATTATAACCTAAGTGTGTTTCTATTTTTAAAAGAAAACATATCATACGTATATTTTAGTACACCAAAATTTAGTCTTCATACCTATTGTCACCATGAGAACTTGATTATTTAACAGAGGAATTGAGAAGAAATTTGCAACAAGGAGAGATTTCTCTCTTCAAAAGTGCAGCCTCCAATAGGATTATCCGTCTACGGTTAAAGAGTAGAAAGGAGATATAACCTCAAAAAATTTAGAAATCTAAGGAATCCACCCATTATAGGATTCTATTAGAGATATGGACTTACAATGGGTCATCGTGACATATTAATATTAGGTGTGCAAAACCCACAATAGTTCACTTAATTTAAACTGGGTGCGTCATGCATGTCTCCATAAGCCACATTTTCTTCTTTCCACGGAGCACTACTCATCTAGCATAACATACTCAATTCATCTATGCTCATTTTGTTAACACATTTTTTGACTACCCTGCATTTTTATCCATAATGAATGGCAAGTTGCATATAGTCATCTTACAAAAAAAATTCTTTTATTTCATGGGTATTCTACGATATACATATAAATATTTTTCTATTTCAACCATCATGATTAGGTTTTATGAACCACTCTCCTCAATCTCATCATGATCATTAGTGATTGATCCTAAGTATCAAAATATGAAAATAATCATTTTTGGATATTTCTTGACCATGAATATGCAACATATCCTAATTTATTTAATGATTTTACTAAAGTTACAATATATATATTCTGATTTCGTTCACTGATTCTAAACCCTTTTATACTCTAAAGCTTCTATGACCTTTCTACTTTGAAAATTATGTCTTCGCTAGTCTCATTAACTAATACAGTATTAGCAAATAGCATGCACCATGGGGTTTCATCTTGAATGCTGGTCTAGTATTTCACTACTTCATCCATAACATCCATAACTAACGCAAAGAGATAAAGAACTAACCTAACCGTCGCACAAGCCTGTAGTGATAACAAATAGTTTACTATGCCCTTTGATAGTTTGCACGCTCTGCTAATTACTATTCCATCCATATGTCCTTAATTGCATGGATACAGGTTAAGACCGTGATTCGGTTTGATAAATGTGGTGAAATAAGTGATGCCCAAGTATAAGTAACGTACATCATTAGGTAGAACCTGTAATAGCATTAAACAGACTTCATACAGATAGTTGCTACAGGAAGTACTAAGCTACAAAGATGTTCTGTTTTATGGGGTGAAGCACCAAGTTTGGCTTTTTTTCTAACTCTGCAAATGCCACAAACACATTTACCAGTTCATTACTGCTTGTTTTACTCAATAAAAATTATGTATCTTTCTTGTATTGGACATTTTCATTAACTGACCTGGCTTAAATGATTTTATTTGATCTGAGGTTCCTGCTTATATTAGGTGAAGTACAAACTCAAACTGAGAAAAGATTTTTTTCCCCTACGTATGATGCTTACCTCTACTGTAGTATAAGAACGGCAAATGCTTCATTCTTTCAGCAACGATGAAGGCACAAAATTCAACTAGTGACCAATATGACATCCTACATTCCAATTAAATGATTAGTAAATTGAGCAATCTAGTTATTGTATTACATTACCCATAAGTGAGATGCTCAATTTCTCAATATTTTCACAAAAAGGACCATCGATAAGCCCCAACAAGAAGGCCAATAATAAACCCCAATTCAGGTACGAACGAATTTTGATCGAGAACCAAAACCAAGGTCCAACTTTGCCACTCGTCACAAAACAAAAACCCTAAAGGAACATCATAATTTATTCAAGAAACAAGATAAAGCCCAACTCAGAAACAAGAGATGAGAGATGCCCAGATGAGAAATATTGAAAATTAACAAGATCGAAAGATAACAAAGAAATTACCCTCATCTCTTTGTTGCCGAAGAAGCTATCGAAGAGCTTCCGAAACGCTTGTCCCATGGCCGTCCCCCCCCCCCCCCCCCCCCCCCCCAAACCCCCTCTCTTTCTCTCTCTAAACGAACAAAGACTCAATCTTCAACTTGAGAGTTTCAGAGATTTTTTTTTTCCTCGGAAATTTCAGAGTTTGAGGAAGGAAGAAGAATCTCGCATCTCTCTTTTCTTCGTTCCTTTGGGCATGAACATCATGCTGGTCAGTTGTGCGTCATGAGTTGATGCAAAGTTGCCGGTGTTCCCCATTGCTCTCACCGACATTTGGTGATAAACATCGATTTAGTGAATTGTGTTATAAACATAATTTTAAAAACACGTTCAACAAGCACCAGTGGTCTAGTGGTAGAATAGTACCCTGCCACGGTACAGACCCGGGTTCGATTCCCGGCTGGTGCAACCATCTATTTTTTTTCCCGTCCTTAATTTTTTATTTTTTTTTAATGATGTCCCCAAAATACACCCACCCGCACTATCCTTTCTACACACCTCAGCATTGCCCTCCTCCACGGGGACGGATATGGCCACCCTAAAAAATGATAAAAACCCTCATTAAGGCACCCCAAAAAATTAATAAAAAACCCCAAAAAAATTTCTAAAATGGTCAAAATATCATCTTCTTCCCCTTCTCCTCTTCCCTCTTTTGCCCGCGAACCCCCCTCCATCTTCCCCGGCGAACCTCCCTCCCCCCTCCTCTGGTGCCCCCCCCCCCCCCCCCGACTCGGCCTCCTCTCCTTCGGTCCCCCACCCTCATCCGCAAATCTGATTGAAGCCGTGGCGGAGGAGGAAGGGGTAGGTCTGGGAGGTCGTTCGGAGAGGCGGGGAAGGGGAGCGGATCCGGGGGGGGGAGGGGTGGGGAAGCGCCGCGCCGAGAAGGGGGTCGCCGGAGAGGTCAGAGAAATGGGCATTGCTTGGACTTTTCACCAACGGTAAAATTATTAGACAAAGAGTAGTGGCGCACTTGTAAATACCATGAAGGGGGTTTATCATTTTGGGATGGCAATATGTCCGTCCCCCTCCTCCACGAAACAGATATTGCCACTCTCAGAAAATGAGTAATGCACTCATCATATATTTACAAGTGTGACGTTATTTTTTGGATACAGTTACCCTCTTGAAAAACTCTAAAATGCCCTTCTCTTCTTCTTCCTTCTCCTTTTCTGGCCTCCCCTCCCTTTGGCGAACGGTGGTGAGCCCGCCCGCCTCCCCATCCCTCCCCCCTCCCCACCCGCGTCCCCATCCCCCTCCCCCAAGATGTTGTTCGGTCAAACGTCCAGTCGAACAGCCAAATTGGGGGGAGGGGGAGGGAAGGCGGGAGGGGACAGGGGAAGGGGGAGGCAGGTGGGAGGGGAGGAGGTAAAGCTCATGTTTTATTGTGTAATAATTATATCGGGCACAACAATAATAAGACAACTTAAAAGTGCAGGAATAGAAAAGTCCACTTTAAGACAATATACTTGCACGATTTTGAACAAGTAAATTTTTTTTAGAATTGTCAGTTATAGTTAACTAATATGTAGAAAGAATTAAGTAATGATAGGAATATCTTAATTTAATTTTGTAGCATGTAGTAAGCAATTAAATTTATAAGTTTTTTAATTGCAAGAAACAATTGCTTAACTACTTGCAAATCTAATTAACAACTAGTTAGAAAGAGATAATCTAATTAATATATTAATTACTAAGATTCTATCGGGAAACAAATAGTTAACTAATTACTTGCATGAAATTTTTAAAAATTTATTTTGTAAGAAGAAATTTGAATAAGTGTTTTCCCGCAAGAATTTAAATAGTTGTGATTTGTAAGAATCTAGTGGAAGTCTGTACTTGAAATAAATTTTTTGCAATTTTTTGATCTTATAATAAAGTTGTAAGAAACTGGGACAGCCTTATGAGAATTTTGTAACAATAAGTTCTTTATAAGGAGTTTAACAAGATATTGTAAAAACTATTAGGATAATTATTTGTAGGAAATTAATAGGTTAAGAAATTTAGTGCTTGTAATAACTTGAATAAAGAAGATTTGTGAGAATATTTGAAATAACAAGATTTTGTAAGAATCTATGTCATTATTTGTAATAATTGAGTGAAGAAAAATCTTGTAAGAATATTTGGGATTTTTAATCGGATAAGATTTTGAAAGAATAAACAAATCCTTAGTGGGAACTAAATTAATTTGCATGGATATAAAATAAACTTAATGAAAAGGAGAAAGTATATATGTATGTTTTATCCTTTAGATTGTTGTATAAAACTTATACTATTTCTTAGACATGCAAATATTTATTCTATCATGTAACAATAATTATAGTTTAGAAATAAAATGAAAAAAAAAAAAAAAATCTAACCGGGGAAATGCAGTTGCAATGTCACAAATTGACAAGTTGACAATCCGCTTGTCCGCACTAGGACAGCAAGATGTAAATAGATTCCTCATAGCGAAGCTTTCGCTTGGTGCCCAGATAATCTCTCAAATATGTGTTAACCGGACCCAACCGATCCATCACAAAGACTCGAGGAGATTGAAAATTAGCTCCCTTAGGCTTAGCCTTAAGGGCTTTCTTTTTTGTTATAGGCGAAGCTAGGATAACTTCACCTGAAAGAGTAGCTTCACAAGGCGAAGCTACTGCCTTAGTTCTGCCCTTAGAGGTGAACCTAGCTTTTCCGTGCAGAGCTTTTCTCTCAAGCGAGGCTAAAATAGCCTCGCCGTTAGCACCCAGCGGTGCTTTATCTCTAGCCTCGCGGCAGAGATTTTCAGCACTTGGTGCTGTCAGTGTGAGCGACGCTGAATCAGTGACTTTGTTAGCACGCAAAGGTGCTTTTGTGTTAGCCTCGCGCGCAGTGGGCTTAGAACTGCCCATTAAGATTGTCGATGCAAGCGGGGTTGTAATAGCCTCGTTATAAGCACAGAGTGCTTTGGCCTTAGCCTCATGGGATAAGCGAGGCTTAGCTCTGCGATGAGCTAAGATAGCCTTGTGATCCAAGACTATTTCAGCTTCGCATGAAGCTGGATCAGGAGAAGGAATTGTGGACTTTACGATCCACATAGCCTTTGAAAAACGCTTTAGGTTCGCATGGAACCTTTATAGTCTCGCGCGCAATGTTAACACGTTGATGTGGAGCTAACTTAGTCTCAGTTGAGACTGTGATAGGATCGCATAGAGCCTGTTTAGGCTCGCGCGGAGCCTATTTAGCCTCGCATCAGGCTTGCTTCGACTCGCGTGGAGCTAGCTTAGCCTCACGTGAGGCTGTGTTAAGTTCACAGGGAACCTCAGTAGTCTCAAGAGAGACTTGCTTCCCAAAGGTAGCAAAAGGTGCTCTGACTACATTGACCTTTCTGTGTTTCTGCACATGTTAGGGACTTGTGCTATCCCCAGAGAGAAGTTGTTCAAACTTCTCTTGGTCAAAATGAATGACCAGGATCTTTGTAATAGACCCGACATCACACTGCGGCACTTGGTTCTCACTTGTGGAGAAGCAGTTCCCCAGCATAGGCGCCATCTTATTTTTCATTGAAATTTGATCAAGAAAACTTACAAAAATTTGAAGAAAAGATTACAAATAATTGAAAAAAAATGAAAATTAACAAGCAAAACTCTCCTTAAGATTTTAGGGAAGTGTGCCGGTAAGAGTCTGATCAGCGTGCGATCACTTTATCCTGTTGATGATGCGATCGATGGAGTCTTAAGAAATTTTTCTCGCCTGGTTCCGGAGATTCCTTGAGAGAGAGGAAGGTCTTAGGGTATTAACACCCTGAGTTTAGAGAAGTAATTCTCCAAATTTCTTGGGAGCAAGGGAAAGTTAGCCCTTTGGTTTCTAGCTTGTTAATCAACTGAACCTCTTGATCTTCCACTAGTCAACTCTTTTCTTCCCCAGCCTCTTTTTTTTAGCTCATTTTAAGAGTGAGCTATTTATAGGCTCTTGATGGGCGTAACTACCCTTAGAATTCAGCGAAGACTGATAACAGTCAGTTAGCCTCGCGCCAGAGGCTATTCTAAGCTTTACACGAGGCTATAATGCCTCGTGTGAAGATAAGTACAAGCCGTATGCGAGGCTAGAAAGGCTCTCATGAGCCTAAAACTGGCCTTCTGACCCGACCTTCTCCACTGAACGTGGGACGAAGTGGGCGGGAGTAACCGCCCACTTAAAGTGGCATTAACCCCAATAACGTAGTGAGGTTAACCGACTAAAACTAGGTCAAGCATTGACCTGCCCTCTCATAGGGGCGCGGGAAGCTTCAAGCGAAGCTGGGATTAGCTTCGCGCGAACAGCTCTTTAGGCGAAGCTACAAGAAAGCTTCCGGCGAAGTTATAATTAACTTTAGGCGAAGCTGTAGATAGCCTCAAGCAAAGCTAAAGATTAGCAATTTTGCAGAGCTGTGTAGAGCTTCAAGCGAAGCTTCAGACGAAGCTAATATCTTAGCCCTTCAACAAGGCTATAAAGCTTCAAGCGAAGCTATCCTCTGGGTCATGCTTAGGCCTCTTTACAGGTGATGCTTGGCTTACTGTCCGCTTCACTGGATCAGTAAGTTTCAAGGCATCGCTTGGCCTCTGAGGATGGGTAGATCTTGATCGTCAGCTTATCTACATCTTGTCTTTTGTAAATGTTAACAAGTTTGGATGTCGTTCGAGCCGGTTGAAATACTACCTAGGAGAGAGTGTCTTTTTGAAGCGTCAACAATATGTAATATGAATAGATGTCCAAATATCTATTTCAATAGTAGTTATAACGGTTTCATTAATATTAATATTATCAATAAAAGAATTATTTACAAGTATATACTTTCAAACTCTTCACAACCATTTAAATAATTACTAAAGTATTTATTAATCTGAAATTCCTATAATTGACGGTCTAATATAATCACATATATTTTATATTAAACCATGAAATAAATTAAAATATTATTTTATCGATTATGTTTAATATAACATCATGCATATTTTTATTACAATGATTTCCTGATAATTACAAGTTATTAAATAACATTTACAGTGATTTACATATAATCACAACTTATTAAGTAAAGCAATCAATTAATTTTATTAAACATGATGAAATATAATTTATAATAGAAAACACTCACAAAGTGATCAAGGGAGTATAACTCTCTTTCGTACAATCGCAATAGCTCCAGAATTGTATAAATCAGATTCCGAATGCTCCAGATATCGTCCAAACACTAAAAACCATAACAAATAGATTAAATATGTAATAATAACATTTAATTTGTAAATATTCTAAATGGTGAGGAGGTTATAAGCAAATTTACCTTTCTATTTTGAATGCGGGTTTGGCAAGCTAACGGGTCGGGTTTAGGTCCAAAACTTATACCCACTTAAGTTAATGGGTTATTGGATTATAGGGTCTGCGTCGGATTAATGGGTCATAGGATACAGGTTTAGATCCATTTATAAAGTGAGAGTGTAACGGCCCGATCCGGCGGGTACGGAGACGCTACTGCGACGTATATACGCAGGTCAGAAATACCCTCACGTATATACGCTAAGCATCAGTACAAACAATAATCAGAGTACGGAAGCACGTGGCAATATACATTCCAACATAAGGATTACAAAGTTATCACAGAGCGTGATATATTAGTACATGTACACTATATCACAGCCAGGTAAAAAAGTGAAATTTACAATTTGTACAGCAAAAGGTGCTCACGGGCTGAGAAGAAGATCCCCGAGCTAGCAGGAAGGTTCAGGAAAAGAAGGAGCTAGGACAAGTCAGTCTGCTCCGAGAAATAAGCTTGATCTTCAGTGGAGGGCTCCGCTTCAGTCCAAACTTCAGAACCTGAACATGCAAGTCCAGGGGAGTCAGAAACTCCCTAACAAATAGACAGGTGAATGCCAAGTGTCGTGTAGAGATAGGTATATGTGTGTTGATATGATCAAAACAGTATTAAGTATTAAGAACTGTGTCGAGAGTACTTGTACAGTAAGTAAGAAATGGAGGCATAAAATGAAAGTGATAAGGCTTGAATAAATCAATTTCTGCCATTTTTAATATTTATACTTATTACTCGTTCTACCCATATGTCTAGGTATGTGTAATAGCGTCCCAGCACACATACATCCACATATGAGTAATTCGAGGCTGTTATTGGAAACCAACGGGGTATCAATGAACAATGTTTACAGTGGGTCCCGTGCATACCCGGGACCATGGCCCAGGATTGTTCCGTTGCTGGAGGACGGAACCTGCCGCAAGGCGTACAGGAGGGTCTTATAGGATGCCCTTAGCAAGATGGTACCAGGAAGGAGGGAGCCAGCGCTCCCCTCGGTCGCCTGGAGGCCCACAGGTCAGACCGAAAGTTTTAATTGCACAACATATCTAGTTCCACTGTAAACACGAACATATATTGATAGCCGCAAGTTTCCCCCGACCCGATGCAAGTTGATCATTTTTATGATTTATTACGTAATTATCAATTCACGGGAAAGCAAGTTCATGATAAGATCAGGAGTTTAAGAGTACATGAGTATTATAATTTCAAGTCACATGATTCCCGCGAATATGATAATCGTAAGCCAAGTATCAATATGTCATAACGGGGCGAGTATCAAGTAGTAGCATAACAGGTGCCATGAGACATATGCCTGAGATGTGATATTAGCCAAGCGACAAGTGATAGCATGATACATGCAAGTGTGTTAAGAAAATAATATAATATTGGTCAACATGACGAAGCAGGAAAAAATCCGAAGTAAAGCGAGAACACTCGCCTAAAACTTCAAGAAAACACCGGGAAATCCCAAGTTCTGGAGTCTAAGTAACCAACGCGTTCAATAACCAATATATATATAAAAGAAAGAGGAGGAGAAGGATGAATCAGAAAAAGTGAATGGAGATGCAGGGGTCGCAGACGCGGGGGTTGCGCCGCGTTGATGCCACAAACGCGGGGTCTGAGACCCGCGTTTCATAATACAGGAAGAACGCAGACGCGAGTACGTGCTCCGCGTCGCGTTAATATATGAACGCGAAGATCGCGTTAAAGATGTGCTTGGACGCGGGAGTAAGTTCCGCGTCTAGTACTAATATAGCAGAGAAAGGGAGAGACAGAGAAATGAGAGAGACGCAGGAATGAGGGAGTATGTGACGCAGGGAAAGAAAAGAGAAGGAGAAAAAGAAAGAAAGAAAGAAAGAAAGAAAGATTGAAATAAAAGATAAGGAAGGAAAGAAAAGAAGGGAAAGGGGAGGTTGGTCGGCTGGACCTCGCCGGCGGCGGCCGGAGTTGGCCGGAGTTGGCCAGAGAAGATGGTTAAAGCTCCAAGCCCAAAAAATCTAGAGGGTGCAAGTGTAGTTCAAAGGAAGAAATGGAGTTTTGCAAACGATGTTTCGGAGGACGAACCTATAGCTCGTTGGAAAGAGTATGATGAGGAGAAGAAGATGGTATGGTTGGTGGTGGTTAAGGTGGTGTAGGTGGTGGTGGAAATGGTGGTGAAGTTAGTGGAGAAGATGGGTTGTTTTGGTTGGAAATGGAGGAAGAAGATGATGATGAAGATGGTGTAGTGGTTGTTGTTGTTGTTGGAATGGTGGAGTAGATGGAGGGGAGAATGGTGGAGGAAATGGTGGTGGAGAAAGGTGGAGATGGTGGGTGGTGATGGCCGGCCAAAGGAGGCGTGGGCTATTTTTTTTTTGGGGTGCTGGACGTTGGCTGTTGGAAGAAGTAAAAAGGAATGAAAGAGAGAAGGAATAAAAGGGGTGTATATATAAGGGGGGAAATTATTACCATAATGCCATTCCAAACCTTATAAAAGAGACTTGCGTCTCCTTCATAAAAAGGCTGTGTCTCATTTCAAGAAATCCGCGTCTGGCAAAAAGGGAGCCAGACGCGGAAATGGGATTCGCGTCCAAAATGAAAACGCGAGTGTTGCGTTGATAGAAAGGACAAAAAAGCATGGGTGTCTTGATCTGGGTTGATTTTCTTTTGAATGACACAACATTAAATGAGGGATGGAGAGAGTCTCCGCATTAAATGTTGAACCCAAATTTGGTGAATCTCGCGTCAGGCAAGGAGAGAGAAAAAGTAAAATATCCTGATAGAATTCCAGTATTTGGGAAACACCGGAAACTCAGGAAAAGCCCAAAAAATGAAGTACCTTGAAAAGCTTCCCAAAAATTCTCAAAAATAATAAATATTATTTAAAGATTTTTAGTGAAATCAATTTTTAGAAATTCAATCTCATTTTCAAGATAAAAATTCTGAAGTCAACCGTTGACACCGGTCTACACCGGGTCGGTCGGATTTTGATAAAATCTGAAAAATCTCAGAAAATGCCTGAAAGAAGAAAATATAATTTTAAGAAGAAATATGAAAGCGAAATCCAAAATTTGATTCCAATTGTAAACTAAAATTCCTGGAATCAACCAGTGATACAGGCCGACACCAAATCTAGGGGAATTTTGATAAATTTTAAAAATTCTCAAAAATTCATTTAGATAGAAAACATTATTTTAAAAAATAATGTGAAAACCGTTTTTAGATTTTCAACTCCATTTTTGAATTAAAAATCTGAAAGTCGGTCAGCGACACTGGTCGACACTGGTTTTGAAGATTTACAATTTAATTCCGAAAATTTCCAGAAAATCATGAAAAATCTAAAATATTAAAAAATAATATTTGAAACTAAAATCGGTCAAATCTGAATACCAAAAGGTCAAATCATGTAGTACTGCTATATGAGTAAGAATTTAAATAACAGAAAATAAAATAAAAAATACGCTCCAAAAATCAGGACACATAGCTGGGTACGCATTCTGAGGATGGGGTGTTACAGAGAGAGAGAGAGAAACTGGGGAGGAGGGGCAGGTGGAGACTAGGCTGGATCTGGCCACGCCGGCGGCGACGATCCGCCTGGCCGACGGTGATGCTCTGTCGCGACGATGCACACAGAGAGAGGGGGATAGAGAGAAATGGAGAGATAAGACATAAAGAAAAAGGAGGAAAGAAAGAAAAAGAGGGGGGAAATAAAGCAGAGATGGGGCAGCGACTAGGCTACCGCGGCCGCGCCTGGCCGAAGGTGGCGCCCAGGTCGGCCGGAGGAGGAGGAAGTGTAGAGAAGAAGTAGAAGAAAGGGGGAGAATTAGAGGGGAGGAAGAGAAAGAAAAAGAGAGGGAAGAGAGAGGGAGGGTGGTCGACCTAGTCGTGGCCGGCGACCGGTGAGACGTTCTGGCCATCGGCGATGGACAGGGGAGAGAGTGAGAGAGGGCGGAAGAGGGAATGTGGAGAGAGAGAGAGAGAGAGAGAAAGAGTAAGTTAGATAGAGAGTAGAAAGTGACAGGAAAGAGATGGAAAGAATCATAAGAGAGAGATAGAGAGAGATATATTGAGAGTGAAAGAAAAAGAGAGAGAAGACGGTGAGGAAATAGGTCTGTTTGAGGCTGGCTTATGGGTGAAGGAAGAGGAAGATTAGGGGAGAATAAAAGAAAAGAATGAAATTTAATATTATTTAATTAATATTATTTAAGTTGGTTAAAATTTGACTAGTTTCGAACAGTTTTCAAAAATTCTGTAAAATAAAGAATATTACACGGAGGAGTAATATGAAATTGAATTCAAGAAATTCAGCCTGATTTGCAAATAAAAAATCCTAGAATGTATCATCGATACTAGTCAACACCGATTTGACCAGATTTTGAAAAAATTCCCAAAAATATTCTAAAATAGAAAATATGATTTTGAAGAACAATATGGAAGCAGATTCCAGAAACTCAACTTTGTTTGTGAAGTAAAAATCGTAGAGCCGATTATCGGTATCAGTCGACGGTGAATTCAGAGATTTTCTAAAATAATTCAGAAAATTTCAGAGAATTTTGAAAATCTAAAATATTGGAAAACAATATTTGAAACTGAAACCGGCTCAATCGACTATCAAAAAGGTCAAATCAACTTCGTACGTAGTATAATGTACTGATACTGTGATACGTACATCAAGGATCAGTGGGTTACACTTCTCCTAATCTTACAAAAAATTTCACACTCGAAATTTCAGTTCAGATGGGAGAACAATATTTATAGTCCTGAAGCCTGAATGTTATGGGCCTACAATGTTTTCTGCTGCGCCACTCTTATATCTATAACGAACTCGAGACTGGGTGACTAGTATCAGATATTAAAATAATAGGAAAAAATTAAGATTATGAAGAAGTGATTAGAAAGCAAATATTCAGAATGATAATGAAAAATTAGAGAATATTAGGAGTCAAGGAATGAATTTTCAACGGAGATATTCTTGTACTCGCAGCTTGAATTCCCAAATTCAGGCACAAATTAATTCTAATCTGATAACTGATTGTACCGTTCATAAGAACTCGACTATTGATATTAGTGGTTACACACATTAGGCGTGAACCTAGGCTTTGGTACCAAACTGTAACGGCCTGATCCCGCAGGTACGAGAATGCTACGACGACATATATACATCGGGCTGAAATACTCTCGGTATATACATTAGGCCTCAATACAGGGAACAAACACAATTATACGCAATATTTTCAGTACAAATAAGTACACAAATACCTGCAAAAAAGGTCAGTGATCATGATAGATATGGAAACAGGAATAAATAAGAAAATAAAGGCGGAATAATAAAGATACATATGCATAGTATAGATGACGAGTCTCTTATGTGTGTCCACTGAAATATCTGGTACTACGATATCTCGAATCTCCAACCTGAGTACGCAGACCTAGGATCGTCAGAAAACGACCCAGTGAGTGGTAAAATAAAGGAAACAATAATATATATACTATAGTAATACCAATCACGATAATAATATATAATACAAGTTTAAATACTGGTAATACAATATATTAATAATAACAATCAGGAGAAATATACAAGTGTCATATTTTAATATCATCAATACCTAGCATATTATAATAATGTCATTATCACAATAGTTTCCAATTTTATATCATTACTATCAGGTTTTATGTCCATGTTGTGCTACAAAAAATAATTGGTAAGTCACTTTGAGGGATTATGTTACTACAGTCAATAGTGTTATATCATTTATATATTATTCTCAATATGCGTAATATGATACAGTATTAAGTGTTCCTAATTACAGCAGTGTGCATAAGTAACATGTAGCAGTTTTAATTACTTTATATTTCTTATTTAATCTAATAATAACAATAGCATAATGGTGTCGCGATGAATATGAAAGTGTAAATATGAAGCATGCATAATAATCATACTACAGTATTATAATTATACAGTTACAGTGTCTATAGAGTATATATGAAAAAGAATACATGACAGAGTATAATAGTGTGTCACCATATGAAGTGTAACAAGCATCAGGAAGTGTAACAAGGTATACAGGTGACATGATAGTGATAAAATATTAGGAATAGTAACAAGTACAACTGAACAATAATATACATGTATTGGGCAAGTTATGTCATTTATAAAATAATAACAATCAGTATCGTCTGGTAATTTAATCAATCGTTTTCAGTACCCATACCACTTGAAGTTCATACCGGAGCCCGCATCCGGACGAACCAATCTGAGAATGGTATACGGGTACCATTATTCGAATGAGAAAGTGACCAAATAACAAGCGTTCCTAAAGTCACTATTGTTTATACTATTTTATTATGTTAATTCGAACTCTAATGGTTATGAGAGCTCTAGTCAGGCAGGTGTACCCCGTGCATACCCGGGATCACGGCCTTAAACAGGCTTGTGGATGCTGAGACTAGGGCCAGCCCGCTAAGGCTTAACAAGTAACGAGAAACAGAAGCTTATCGAGCTATAACAGACGGTAGCCAGCAGTGCCCATCCCCTGCAGTGGGACAATAATGAATCCATACATCCACCCGACAAGACGTAGTCAACTGTCAAGTCTCCCCCATCTCCATATTATATTTATTATATTTAAACTATACAGTATTCAGGAACAATAACATTTCATGGTATATGTAACACGATAATATGACATAAGCTATGTTGATATCATTAAACAGGATAACGGTAAATAGAAAATAGGAGATGTGTAATTTAAGAGGTAACCCCCACCACACACCGGATATCGATAGATACAATGTCCAGTAACAATATATATCAGTATCAGTAACGGAAAATAATCATGTAACAGAAATACATGAATATCCATGTAGCAATAATCCATGTAATATGAACAATGATCCATGCAACTAAAATACAGAAACAATCAATGCATGTATACCGGTGAATTTATGTAACAGCGATGCATGAACATGATATAATTGAGTACAGAGTACCCATGCAACGATGATACAAGTATATGAAATAACGATATCCAGTGAAATAGTGTATTCATATATCAGTGGGACATGAATAAGAAATAACAGTGTCATGTGTAACAGTATCTGTGTAAGAGTGACATATGTAATGAAATACAGTGTTCAGTGTAACATGTATTTAGATGAAATACTATGTCTAGTGTACTAGAATGTCCTGTAACCATGATACATGTACATGTAATAACGATGTCCACAATCATGACAACTCATACTCGTAGAATGTCCAGTGTATCTATAGTTTGGTAACAGTGACAATGTCAGGATGATACATGTAACATGAATAGATGTCCAAATATCTATTTCAATAGTAGTTATAACAGTTTCATTAATATTAATATTATCGAGAATGAAATTATTTATAAGTATATACTTTCAAACTCTTCACAACCATTTAAATAATTATTAAAGTATTTATTAATATAAAATTCCTTTAATTGACCGTCTAATATAATCACTTATATTTTATATTAAATCATGAAACAAAATAAAATATTATTTTATTGATTATGTTTAATAAAACATCATGCAAATGCTTATGACAACAATTTTCTGATAATTAATTTTATTAAATAATATTTATAGCGATTTATATATAATCACGACTTATTAAGTAAAGCAATCAATTAATTTTATTATTCACGATAAAATACAATTTATAATAGAAAAACACTCACAAAGTGATCGTGGGAGTATAACTCTCTTTCCTACGATCGCAACAACTTCAAAATTGTACAAATCGGACTTCGAATGCTCCAGATATCGCCCAAACACTAAAAAATAACATTTAATTCGTAAATATTCTAAATGGTGAGGGGGTTATAAGCAATTTTACCTTGCTATTTTGGATGTGCGTTTGGCAGGCTAACGAGTCGAGTTTAGATCCAAAAGCCATACCCACTTAAGTTAATGGGTTATTGGGTTATAGGTTATGGGTCAGATTAATGGGTCATAGGATACGAGTTTAGATCCATTTAGAGAGTGGGAGAGAGAATGAGAGAGAGAAAGAGAAAGAAACAATGGAGGAGGGGCAGGTGGTGGGCAGGGTAGACCTGGCCGCGCCGACGGCGGCGATCCGCCTGGGCGATGGTGACGCACCATCGGCGGCAGCGCGCGCGCGCGCACACACACACAGAGAGAGTGTGATAGAGAGATAGAGAGAGAAGAAATAAAGGAAAAGAAGGAAAGAAAGAGAGAGAGAAAGATAGAGCAGTGAAGGGGGCAATGGCCAGGTTGTCGTTGACCGCGCCTAGCCGCTTTGCCGGTAGCCGCGCCTGGCCGGAGGTGGCGCCCAGGTTGGCCAGAGGAGGAGGAATTGTAGAGAAGAAGAAGAAGTAGAAGAGAGGGAGGAATTAGAGAGGTGGAAGAGAAAGAAAGAGAGAGAGAGAGGGGGAATAGAGAGGAAGGGTGGTCGACCTAGTCGTGGCCGACGACCGCTGAGACAACCTGGCCGCCAGTGATGGATATGAGAGAGGGAGTAAGAGAGGGAGAGAGGGAATGGAGAGAGAGAAAGAGTTAGATAGAAAGTGAGAGAGTGACAAGAGAAAGATGGAAAGAATTATAAGAGAGAGATTGGGAGTGAAAGAAAAAGAGAGAGAAGGCGGTGAGGGAATATGTCGGTTTGAGGCTGGCTTATGGGTGAAGGAAGAGGAAGATGAGGGGAGAATAAAAAAAGAATGAAATTTAATATTATATAAGTAGATCAAAATTTGACTAGTTCTGAACGGTTCTCAAAAAATCTGTAAATAAAGAATATTACACGGAGGAGTAATGTGAAATTAGATTCAAGAAATTCAAACTGATTTGCAAATTAAAAATCTTAAAATATACCGCTGACACTGATCAACACCTGTTCGACCGGATTTTGAACTAATTCAGAAAAATCCTCAAAAATAACTAAAATAGAAAATATGATTTTAAAGAACAATATGGAAGCGTATAGAAACTCAACTCAGTTATTGAAGTAAAATCGTAGAGCTGATTATATCGGTCGACACTGACTTCAGAGTTTTTTTTTTAAAATAATTCAAAAAAAATTCAGAAAATTCTGAAAGGTCTAAAATATTAGAAAATAATATTTGAAACTGAAATCGGCTCAATCTAACTATCAGAAAAGTCAAATCAATTTCGTAGACAGTATCAAGTACTGATACTGTGATACGTACGACAAGGAGAAAGGGGTGACAAGTTGATTTGCATGTTGAGATGGAATCGGTAATGCGGCAAAGGCAGAATCCAGTGGCGGCGGTGATGAGCAACATAACAATGGTATCAGAGCTAGTCGCCGACAAACTAGCGGAGTCCGGCGCGACCCTGGAGGAGGATTCACGCGCTAGAAATCGGATCTTGGACCTCAAGCGCGGATCAAATCTGGTCTCAGGCGGAGTTCTGATCCGCTAATCTTGACCGAGGCTGATGACGATCTTGGAGATGAGATCAGGCGCTCAAGATCAACTGGCCGTTCTCACGAAGGTGTTAGTACAAGAAGAACTAGAAATATGAGGAGGAGGAGCAAGGAGTAAGAGCACAAAATTTCTTTTCTATCAAATTCTTACTTATTCTTGCTTATCTTTTCATTTAAGGATGACAACACTATTTATAGACTCCTAATGACTCTTGAGATTCCACACACATTGTAATTCCACACACCATGACTCTTAAACTTCCTCACAATGACTCTTAAACTTCTTCACAATAACTCTTGGTAATTACAAACTACATAATGCATTTGACCTCTCATCTCCTTAATTAATATTGTATTGGGAACTCCAAGGGACTTTGTTTGAGTTTATCTTTCAACAAATTCCTCCCTTAAACTCAAACATTTTCCATCCTTCATTCCAATCATCTTCTTGCAATTTTCGAATAATACTGTTGGTAGCGGCTTTGTAAAGATATCTGTCACTTGATCACGACTCGCAACGTGACTCAGTCGCACTTTACCTTTCTTCACATGTTCCCGTATGAAATGGAAACGAACATCTATATGCTTACTCCTTTCATGGTGCACCGGATTCTTTGCCAACTCAATTGCTGATTTGTTGTCAACTCGTATTTCGGTCGCTTCGTTTTGCTGGAGTTTTAGCTCACATAGCAAATTTCTCAGCCAGATTGCGTGGCACACGCACCATGATGCTGCCACATATTCTACTTCGCATGTTGATAAGGTTACTATTGGCTGCTTCTTTGAGACCCATGTGAAAGCTGTGTCTCCCATATAAAACACATATCCCGATGTGCTTTTTCGATCATCTATATCTCCGCACCAATCACTGTCGGAATAACCCACCAGTTTGTATTCATGTGTCTCCGAGTAGAATAACCCGAGTGATACAGTTCCTCGAATGTATCGAAGAATCCTCTTGATAGCCTTCAAATGTGAGTATTTCGGTTCCTCCATGAACCGACTCACTATCCCGACACTATATGCAATGTCAGGCCTTGTACATGTGAGATACCGTAGGCTCCCAACTAAGCTCCGGTATTTGTTTGCATCCACTCGATCTCCTTCATCAAAATTTGAGAGTTTCGCACCAAGTTCCATCGGTGTTGCTACCGGGTTGCAATCTTCCATCTTGTTTTTCTTCAAAATGTCTTTTGCATACGCCTCTTGGGACACAAATATTCCCGATTTTCCTTGCTTAACCTCAAGACCAAGAAAATACTTCATCAGCCCCAAATCTGTCATCTCGAACTCCCGAGTCATCGCTTCTTTGAAGTCTTTTATCATCTCCTCATTATTCCCCATGAATATGAGATCATCAACATAAAGAGCAACAAACAGCAAGTTACCTTTTTTCTTCTTCACATATAATGCATGCTCATGAGGACATTGCATGAACCTGTTCCCTTTGAGGTAGGTGTCGATTCGGGTATTCCATGCTCGCGGCGCTTGCTTCAGCCCATATAGCGCCTTCTTTAACTTCAACACTTTTTCTCCTTCCCGGCTTTCATGTACCCAGGAGGTTGCTCCACATATACTTCTTCTTCAAGCACACCATTTAAAAATGCTGACTTCACGTCCATCTGATAGATTGGCCACTTGAATTGTGCTGCTTGGGATATAAGAAGCCGAATTGTCTCCATCCTCGCGACTGGAGCAAAGACTTCATCATAATCAATCCCAGCCTTTTGTCTATAGTCTTTTGCTACTAGACGTGCCTTATATCTTTCTATCTCACCTTGGGCATTCATCTTTTTCTTATACACCTATTTTACTCCTATGGGTTGATGTCCTTTCGGCAGCTCCACCAACTCCCAAGTTTCATTTCTTTCAATAGCACTTATTTCTTCATCCATCGTGGCTTGCCATTTCTTATCTCTCACTGCTTCTTCAAAAATGATATTCTCAGCATCCGCTAGAAGACATACCAAGTGTACTTCGCTTGTTCTCTCGTATAGATCTTGCAAGCTTCGCATCTTCGGTTGTCTTGGTTCTTCTTCATCATCAGATGTCGGAGGGCTTGTCTGTTTGATTATCGGTGCAGAGGTTGATTCTTCTATTTCTTCCTCCTGCGTTACCTCTTTTTTGTTGTTCCAATCCCATGCGCTTTCTTCATTCACTTGCACATCTCGGCTTACAACCACCTTTTCTTCGATCGGGTCGAATAACTTGAAAGCTTTTGTCTTCTCGTCATACCCGATGAACACGTACTTCTTACTCTTGTCATCTAGCTTGGTTCTTCTTTGATCCGGTACGTGCGCATAGGCCACACTACCGAATACTCTCAAATGTGATACGGTTGGTTTTCGTCCGCTCCAAGCTTCCTGGGGTGTTTGATCTCCCATCTTCGCATGTGGGCACCGATTTTGCACATACACAGCACATTGCACCGCTTCTTCCCAAAATTCTTTTGGCATGTTTTTGCTCTTCAACATTGACCGAACCATATCAAGAATAGTCCGGTTTTTCCTCTCGGCCACACCATTTTGCTGAGGTGAGTATGGTGCAGTCAAGAATCTTCTGATTCCTTGTTCCTCGCAGTAGCTTTTGAAAGCAGTTGACATGTACTCTCCGCCTCTGTCCGATCGTAAGGCCTTGATATAAAGATCAGTTGTCTTCTCTACTTGCATCTTGAATTTCTTGAACACCTCGAGTGCCTCGGACTTTTCTTTCATGAAGTAAACCCAAGTCTTCCTTGTGTTGTCGTCAATAAAGGTGATAAAGTACCTCTTCTCACTGAATGACTTAGGTGTGATCGGGCCACATATATCGGTATGTACCAACTCGAGAGAACTCCTTGCACGATATTCCGCCCTTTTCTGAAAAGTGTTCCTTGTTTGCTTGCCAAGTACACACCCTTCGCAAAATTTCTTGGTGTAGTCCATATCTGGTAACCCGTGGACCATATGCTTCTTTGCTAATTCTGTTAGGCCGCCATAATGTAAGTGTCCGAACCGCAAGTGCCACAACGAGACTTTGTCATCCATGTTGACTTGCAAGCACCTTTCTCGCACACTTCTCAAGTTGAGTTTGAACATCCGATTCTTGGCCATCTCCACTCGTGCAAGTAACCGGCTTCCTTTGTCCTTCAAGTGTAACATTCGATCTTTCATGAAGATCGAATATCCCTTCTCTAATAGTTGGCCCATGCTAAGGATATTACTTTTCATGTCAGGCACATAGTAGACATCCTCAATTGTCCCTTCTTTGCCATCCTTTTGAGAAAAGCGTATTTTTCCTCGGCCTTTGACTTGAACCTTCGACGCATCTCCAAATGACACGTGCCCATCTTCTATCTCTTGGATCTCCATAAAGAGATGTTTGTGCCCACTCATGTGATTGCTAGCGCCTGTATCGAGATACCAGACCGAGTCGCTATCAGGAATAATGTCTTTATAGGCCATCATGAGAACACCATCATCTCTTATCTTCTCTTCCGTGACTAGTTTCGCATTTTCTTCTATCTTTTTGTCGGAGTAGCACTCTTTTGCGTAGTGTCCATATTTGCCGCATTTGTAGCACTGGACATTTTGACGATTTGACCGGCCGCCTCTACCACGACCGCGTCCTTGACCACGCCAATTTTGTTGGCTCGGCTGGTCCTTTTCTTTCGAGTTGTCTCCGCGTCCGCAGCCTCTACCGTGACCACGACCTCCACGGCCGCGTCCTCGACCACGCCAGTTTTGCTGGGCATACATCGTCTTGTCCTCCTTGATAGTTGCCTTAGATTGTAAGGCCTCTTCGAGCAGATCTTGTTTCTTCTTCTTCCGTTGCTCATGCGCCTCGAGAGAACCGGCGAGATCATCTATGGTCATCTCCTCCAGATTCTTCGACTCCTCAATTGCGCATACAACATTTTCGAAATTCTCGGTCAATGACCGCAGAATCTTCTCCACGACCCTTGAATCGGTTATGGTTTCTCCATTGCGTTTGAGTTGATTCACCACCGTTTGTACACGCGTGATGTAGTCAGATACTCCTTCTGACTCCTTCATTTTCACGGCCTCCAATTCACCTCGTAGAGTTTGAAGCCGCACTTGTTTAACACGGTCGGCGCCTTTGAAGACTTTTTGTAAAATCTCCCATGCCTCCTTCGAAGTTGCCGCACTAGCAATCTTCTCGAACCCCGACTCATCTACCGCTTGGAATAAGAAGTAGAGAGCAGTCTTGTCTTTCGTGCGCGTTTCTTTCAACGCCTTTAATTGATTCGGCGTCATGTTATCAGTAGTAGCCGGCTCTGTGTAGCCGTTCTCAACTACTTCCCACGCGTCTTATGCACCAAGCAACACCCGCATCTGAATGCTCCAATTGTCATAGTTCGTCTTTGTGAGGCGTGGTAGCGGCATCTGCCCCAGCGGTGTAGGCTTTTGTCCCAGCGGTGTACTCCCGGAATTCGCCATGGCTGTCACCGACGGTCTTCACCTTCAGCACTTGTCTTCGCTTTCGGTACTTAGTTTCGCCTTCGCACTTAACTTCGCCTTCGGCAACTTGTCTTCGCCTTCACCTTTAGCACTTGTACTCGCCTTCGCCTTCAGCACTTGTACGAAGTGGTAGGGGCGGTCTTCGTAGCACACGCAGTGCTCGCCGCACAAGGCACAAAGTCATGTAGAGTACTCATGCAAAGTACTCGCCTTCAGCAAGAAGTGGATTTTGCTGTGCACTCTCTGGCACGCCTTTAGCAAGGAAGTGGATTTGGTCTTCTCCAAGCTTCAAGCTTCAAGCTTCACAATGGGAATCACCTCCCAAAGTAATCACCGCACGAAAGAAAAATAATCACACACTGCCCAAGTCATGCAGCACTTCCTTGAGATTTGATCACAGCACAAAGAACTTGCTGGAAGATTTGATCACCTTGAGATTTGATCACCGCCAATGTCTTTTGATTGCTGAGCGCCTCTCGCACTTGCTTCACGCGTTGCCACTGAGCGCTCCTTACGCGCTGCGATCACCGTCAACACGCGTCTTCGATCACTCCACCACGGCTCTGATACCAATTTGTTAGCACAAGAAGAACTAAAAATATCAGGAGGAGCAAGGAGCAAGAGCACAAAATTTCTTTTCTATCAAATTCTTGCTTATTCTTGCTTATCTTTTCATTCAAGGATGACAACACTATTTATAGACTCCTAATGACTCTTGAGATTCCATACACATTGGAATTCCACACACAATGACTCTTAAACTTCCTCACAATGACTCTTAAACTTCTTCACAATAACTCTTGGTAATTACAAACTACATAATGCATTTGACCTCTCATCTCCTTAATTAATATTGTATTGGGAACTCCAAGGGACTTTGTTTGAGTTTATCTTTCAACAGAAGGTGTTGGTGTTGTTTTCCAAATGAGATCAAATCCTCAAGGATTGGCCGGTGATGGAATTTCTCAAAAAGATCGATCAAATGATCTGTGTCTTCAAGTTCTTGATGAAAGAGTGCGTGATCTTGAAGAAAGAATCGATCGCAGGTTCAAATCTTTTGAGTAAAGGCTGGAGATGAAGCATGATGTGTTGATTGAGCTGACTGAGAGATTGTATCCTGCTTCCAGTGCTCAAAAAAAGGGGCAACAAACGTTCTTAGTAGTTGATGCTCCGCTGGCTGATACACTCAGGGTTAGCCCTGGATCCAGGGGCCATGTTGCAAATTCTTTGAGGACAGACACTCAAGATGAAGGGCAGAGAGATCTTCATCAAGCTAGGTTTACAAGAAATCATCAAGGAACCGGAGTCAGAGCTGTGAGATCTGCAGCAATGGTGGTGATGAGGTCGAAGATAGAGGCAAATGTTCCCTAATCAAGAAGTAGAGAGTGCTGCTGATGAAGGAGCCCTGAGAGGTGATAATGGTGATTGGAATGAAGCTGATGAGGATAAGTATGAGGATGATGAAGACATCAGTGATGGGAAAAATGATGAGGACGAGGTGACTGCAGAAGGTGCTCGACGATATGTCGCAGAGAAAAACACAGTGACTGATGCAACTGCATTTGCTGTTTCCCCTTTCATGCGTGCTGCAGTACCATGTGAGGTACATTCCCAAGCTAGTGGAAGGCTTGAACAGACTGGTCAATTTAGAACTCCCCGCCTCTCCAGTCCTCTCCGTTCTTGCCTCCTCCTCTGCAATTAAGCGAGAGTATTGATCATCTAAAGCCATCAAGGGTAAGAAGAAGCAGTTTGTTGCCGAAAGGGAACTTCAGATCCCTGCGGTTGTGATTGTTGTTGGTGAGAAGTTCATGCAAGTCTTTGACCCTGAGGGTGAAGATGGCGATGAGGGAAAGCTTGACAAGAATGACCAGTCAGCTAAGGACCTTATCCTGCTACTATTTGAGACTGCTCATCTGACTTCCAACCTCGGCCTTGATGACTCCAACACCAGGATGCTCAAGTGGGGTTTGAGCATTGCTGAGACCGACTGTATGCTCGATAGGGGTCTCGAGCCATTGCCATGGGCAGCTCTCCCCCCGCTGAAGCTTCTTCCAGAGCCACCTCCATTGTTCTCCAATTGCTCCCAATTTTTGATTCGGTTTGATGGCTCGTCCCCTTCATTTCCGAGCTCATTTCCTTTGTCAATGGCGGATTGCTGCAAAATTTGTGAGAACTGGTCATCTGCCATCAAAGAGGTAGCAGGTACGGAGCTCTTGACCTTGAGGACAAGGTCAATGTTAAAGGAGAAGCATTGATGCGGTCAAATTCTCGTCAATTTTGGATCTGCTACAGTGGCAGAGGGAAGCTGGTCTGAAGCCGCTGCAGGTGGCGGAAGGAGGTGGAGGGAAGAAGAAGAAGAGGGAATTTCGAATGCTTTTGACTGTTGGGGCTGTGTTTGATTCAATTGAATTAGCGGGTCATGGGCTGGTACCCGACCCGACCTTTGTAACCGCATCCACTTGGAGAGAGAGTAGTCTAAAAGAGAGATTAGGGCTAGGGGTGGCCAACGGGGCGAATCGGGTTGATTCGTCCCGTCTGGCAAACGAATCGTGGACGAGACGGGTTGGACCCGTCTCGTCACGGGTTAAACGGGACGGGTTCAAATCCCGGGTAACGAATCGGGTCTCCTGACCCGATTCGTTACCGGATTCGGCGAGACGGGTTAGACCCGTCTCGCCTATTTTTTTTTTTTTAATTCGTTAATTCATAAATTTTAAATTTTAAAGTTAAAAAGAAAAAATAGGAAAAAATAGGGAAAAAATAGGAAAAAATTTTAAAAATTTTTCTAAAATTATTAAAAAAAAATAGAATTGATTTTCACTAATTACAAGTTTTTTTGTAAGGCAAAATGGCAAATTATTTTATTAATATGAAAAAATCATATACATTGCTCATCACATATACAATGTACATAAAACTCATCTCGTATACATAACAAAACTCTGGTGCTCATCTCATATAATGTATATAAAAAACTCTGGTGGTTCTCTATTCGTCATCCTCGTCTTGTTCAAATTCTTCATCCAGAATAGCTTTTCCTTGTGTGCGTCTTTCTGCATCGAACCAGTCCTTTAAGTAAACCGCCATCTCCAAGTGTTTCGGCGTCAGCCTGCTCCTCCAGGGTGTCAAAACTCTACCACCTGCAGAAAACGCGCTCTCGGACGCTACTGTAGAGGCCGGAGGTGTTAGTATATCTCGGGCCATGGTAGAAAGAACAGGAAATTGTTTTCTCTGTTCTTTCCACCACGACAAAACATCAAATGTTTCCCATGGTTCATCATCATTTTCATTTATTTCAGCAGGCATTGTGTTCAAATATAAATTAAGTTCATCAAATGAACCTGCTCCTGAAGAGTGTTTCTTTCTAGTATTAGAGGAAAGTATACTTTTAAAATTAGATAATCTTTTACCTAGACTACTAGAAGAAGTTTGTGATGGTGTAGGTGCCCTAAATTCAGAAGAAGAAGGTGGAAATAACTCATCTCTGTACAATGAGTACATTTCTTCTAAAAGAGATCTAATTTCTAAAAGTAATTTATCTACATCTTGTTCATAATTTAAACATAAAATAAAATTAGATAATAAAAGTTTTAAATTATCTATTTTAATTCTAGGATCCATAATTGCAGCTAAGTAAAATAAAAAGGCATATTTTCAAAATATTTTCGAAATTTTTCTTCCATATCATGTATAGCCTCTACAAGACTATCATCATCTCTATATGCAGCAAATACTTGAGCAATTTCATTAAGATTATAAAAAACTAAGTTACATGTGGGATAATACGTACCAGAAAGTGCTTTTGTGGCAGTGTCAAATTTTTCTAGAAAACTACAAAAATTTTCATATAATTTCCATTCTTCATCACTAATATAAAAAGATGAACATTCATTTATTGTAAAAAATTGAATTGCTTGTTTAAAAGGAAGGCAATCTTTAATCATATAGTAGCTTGAATTCCAACGAGTTTTCACATCTGCTTGGAGCAGTTTTTCCTTTAGTCCACATTGTCGGCAATAAGCTTTAAAAGATTGTCTCTTAGGTCCACTGTGTTTTATATGTAAAATAATTTCTTTAACTTTATAAATATATTTGTCTAAGAGCTTTAGACCATCTTGTACACATAAATTCAATATATGGCAAACACATCTAACATGAAAAAGTTTACCATTTAAAATTGGATCTAATATCGTTTTCAATTGTCTTATTGAAGCAGTATTTTCACTTACATTATCAAAAGAAATAGAAAATATTTTATTTTCTATACCATAATTTCTACAAGTAAGAAAAATTGAATTTGCTACATTTGTAGCAGAATATTTCTCAGAAAATTTAGAAAATGATAAAATACGTTTTTGTAAAATCCAATTTTCATCAATAAAGTGAGCAGTAACACATAAATAATGAATAAGATTAAGAGCTTCCCATATATCGGAAGTTAAAGAAATTTTTCTAGCATCACTAGTAAAAAGAGCCTTCAAAATATTTTTTCTATTTACAAATAAATCTTCAATTTCTCTAGTTATAGTTTGTCTGCTAATTCTCTTATAATCAGGAGCAAAAACAGATTTAAGATAATCAACTAATGCATCTGATTCAGTAAAAGAAAACGGAAGTTCTGCTCGAACAATAAATTCAGCTAACTTATGTTTATTTACTTCAAGCTTATATCTCCAAGTGGAGAGTGTGCCTGAATCAGCTAATATTTGTGCTTGTTGTGGTGGTAAACCGTGACTTTTAGCATGCTTTTTTTCATAGTGTTTATTAAGAACACCTGTACCGTATCCTTCTTTATGATCAAATAGTTGATGACAGTACTTACATTCTGCCTTTCTTCTACCTTCAACAATTTTTAAGACAAAATGGTTCCACACTGCAGAAGTTTTGGCTCTTTCTTCAGTGGTTGTGCTTGTGCTTGTGCTAGTTGGTTCAGGTTGTTGTGTTTCTATAACTATAGTGTCATGCTGTGTTGGTTGTGTATCGTGTTGTTCTTGTGTTTCAGTAAAAAAAGGAGCCAGAGATTGTGCGTGCATTGGTGATGTTGACATTAAAAGTTGAGAATATGAGGCATATTGAGGAGGGAAGGAAATAGAATGCCGACCTGTACCACTATCACTGGCATATGCAGCATGAGTATATGGTGCAAAACCACTGTAGTCAAATGCATAGCTTGACGAACTGTGATAGGGAGCAAATGCGGATGTTGGTGGAGCATAGCTGTATGGTGGGTAAGCGGTATATGCTGATGATGAGCTACCGCCAACATCCGTAAGGTGTGGCAGCTGACGGATTGTGTGTTGATGAAGAGCTGCCACCGGCTTCGGATGAGGAACCGCCAGTACTCCAGTTGGGATCCATTAGACTAGATTGAAAGTTGGTAGAGATTTATAATTGTAAGAGAATAAGAGTGAATTAGAGTTAGAGGATGAAAATAGAAGAGAGAGTTGAGATGAAGTGAGAATATGAGATGAAAATGAATGAGGGTAGAGGGTATTTATAGAGGATTAGAGGTTAGGTTTTTTATTTTTTTATTTTTTTTTTAGTGCCAACGGCTCAAAACTGAGCCGTTGGGGTGAAAAACGAGGGTGCCACGTGGCACCCTCGTTTTTCACCCCAACGGCTCAGTTTTGAGCCGTTGAGGGTTTAAAATAAAAAAAATTTTAATATAGGGGGCGTATAATAATTTTCTCCTCTAACGTTCTTAAAAATTATTGGACTAAAAAAAAAAAAATTTAAGAAGGGGGGGTCGGGGAAATTTTCCCCGACCCGACTCGTCCCGTGATTCGTCACGGGACGAATTGGATTCGTCCCGTGACCACGGGACGGGTCAACCCGTTTCGACCCGCCCCTTAACGGGGCGGGTACGGGTTGACCCGCCAACCCGTCTGTGCGACTCCGACGAGCCGCACAGTACGGGTCGGGGCGGGTCGACGCGGGTCGACCCGCCCCGGTGGCCACCCCTAATTAGGGCGCTAGTTGTTCTTCAGCTTTGATGAATCCCTGGAGTGGGGAACACTGAGCTCTGTACGAGAGAATTGGGGCTCTCCAAGTTTACCAAATTATCCAATAAAAGTCCTCAAAATTTCCAAATTCTCTTCTCTGTTCCTAGAACTCCTTGACATCTAGTTGATTTGCAGGTTGAGATGGAACCAGCGATGCGGCGAGGGCGGAATCCGGCGGCAGCGACGGCGAGGAACGCAGCAGAGAGAGAGAGAGAGAGTCCCTCAGCTTCTTATAAAAACCTCACCCCATTTCGTCTCCAAAATACTCTCGCTTCAAGCTTTGCTCTTGTTGCCTTATCCATCGCCAAATCGCAGGAAACCCTAGGTCTTCGATCCGTCTCTGGTGAGTTTCTCTCCTGTTTTTGATCTGTTTTGGAATCTGTTGAAGATAGGGTTTTTGCTTAAATTGATTCAATGTGAGAAATGTGAATGTACTGCTTCTCGTTAGAAGCTATGATACTGTGATGATTGACTTTAAAGAATGTCAAAGATAACATTTTTATGGAACATAGTTGGAGTCTTTTGAGATGTAGAAATTTATATCATGGCCAGAAAAACTGAAAAACTGAGGCTAAATCTTTGGGTTGTCGACAGGATTCAATATGGTAATTTTTTTTTGCTATATATAGTGTCATTTGGGTGAAAATTGGTGATTTTAGACCAAAATTTAGAGTGTAGCAGCTTGGTTTATATAAATTATTGTTTTAAAGTCTATTAGCTTGCATCTTGGGTGGAATTTTTGTATCATATTACGTATTATATTGTTTTTTTTGTGCAATTTTGTCCCTTTTGTGTGAAAAAAAATTGTGCTGGTGGATAGACATTAATAGATGCTCAACTGATTGCCTGGAATATCTTCCAAATAAAGGAAAACTGTATGATTATTTACTTAAATGTTGGTGATTTGTTGCAAATGTTTAAATTGGATGAAATATGAATACACCCTTTTTAAAAATCTTATGAAGTGAAGCTTTTGTATAAAGTCATTTTAGAATTATTGATGCTTATTTAAGAATATGTCAGCATGTTGAGCATGGTTCACAGTCGCGGTCTCGGCCGCCGACTCGGCGGGCATTGAGACGGATCGGTCTCGACGACTCGGATCGGTCTCGGGCGATACGCACAAAACGCTACATAGAAAACTAAAAAAATTCTGAAAAAATCATGACAAATCTTAAAAAATGTAGACATTCACATTCATGTATCACATGTCCAAAATATATCACCTAGCACACTAAATATAAAGCGAAAGTATAAATACACGTGTCGTCGGTAGAAGCATATCAAAATACATGCATAATATAGTAAATTGCATAAACTACATTCATAAATACATGCTAATATAGTTATTTCCATATTGAATTGCGATGAGGCAAAAAATCATCATCATAATCATCTCTGCGGTAAGTAGATAAACCGATACTAGTGTTCGTAGATCTCTCAAGTTGTGGTCTGTAGTCATGAACATATGTCATACCATAATGTTGGCCTGATTTCAAATTCAACATTTGCATATGATATTCACTAATATAAGTTCCTTCATCAGTACTATTGTTGCCTTCATTATTGTCATCATCACCACCGCTGCCATCACCGTTATCACCGTCATCATTATCATCACCATCTTCACCATCATCACTACTAGAACTGAATAAAATCTTCACAAGTTTACCACCATCATCACCATTTGCTTCTCTTATACCTCGGAGGGGGAGAGGGGGGAGAGATCGGAAACAGGAAGAGAGAGGGAGGGGGAGGGGAAAGAGACACAGAGAGACGGGAGATGGAAAGGGAGAAAAAGAGAGCGGGTGAAAGGGGGGAGAGAGAAACAGAGGGAGGAGGGAAAGAGACAGAGAGAGGGAGGAACATACTGGGGAGGAGTGGTCGGCGGCGATCGGGCGGCTGCAGAGTCCAGATTCGAGCGGCGACGATCGGGCGGCGGCGACGATCTTCAGATCTGAGTAAGAGAGGCAAGTTTTTTTCTTTTTCTTTATACACGTTCGTCACGGGTGAATATACGTTTCGAGTTGACTCAGCCGAGTCACGACCGATTCGGTCGTGAATCGGCTGAGTCGACCGAGTTAACTCCGATTCTCGGCCGAGTTGGTCTCCTCTGAGTTGAGTCGACCGACTCGTGACTCGGACTTGTCTCGAAGCGGACCGAGGTGGATACGACTCGGCCGACTCGTCTCCGACTCGGCTGAGTCTTTGAATCATGATGCTGAGCCCTAACGAGGTAGTGTAGAGGAATTGCTAGTTCGGCCAGTTAGTCCATTACACATTTTTCTTATAAATAGATTTAAGTTGTGCACATGAGCCATTGTATATTAAATATCATTGCAATATTGAAATTATAAACTTTTACTATAGTGAATAGTCTGAAGAATGGCTGATTAATGTAGAAATGTTAGTTTATTAGATGGTTACTTGCCTTGGACATTATAGAAAGATCTTGTTTTCACCCAAGATGAGGCGACTCTTCTGAAAAATGCCAGAAGTATAGGAAAACATGAAGTCCATTTGATGATATAGGATAGTATATTCTCTTTGATTTGAGACATCTTTTTTTTGTACATCTTGCCATAACTTGGAGAGAGAACATTTAATATAAGGTTGGTATTTTGCAACAAATTTCTAATGGGATAACTTTTGAATGTGCTTCTTCATATTTATTAAAATGAGGACATTGGTCTCTATTCTAACATCTCTATAAAGCACGGGCACTTCAAAGTGAGTGCAGTGTCCGTGATACGTGTTGGATATTGACATTTGCAAGACACTTATCCGACACGTATCAGACATTCTAAAACTGTATTGAATTTTAAAAAAAATCATAAACTCATGTGTCGGCACCAGGCCTGATGATGTGTCTGCTTTGGTAAAATTCAAGTATCATGTGTTGATACCTAAAAGTCACATGCCTCTTAAATAAAATATGAAAAAGTGTCTCTTCAACATAAACAAATACTATGTTAGTAGAATCTAAACACATCATGTACTAGGTGAGGTATTAATTAGATTATTTTTAGATTTTTATTTTACTTGTTACTTTATTAAAAGCAATGGATTTGAATCATTTAAATTTCATTTTGTTTACCATTTTATTTTAATAGAACACATCCTAATCGCTACTGGTTTTGATATGCATATAGATTGTGATATATATAGTTATATCATCGTGTTCCCGTATCCTACATTTTAAGAATTTGCTGTGTCTCCGTGTCCGTGTCATATCCGTGTCTTGTGTCCGTGTCCATGCTTCATTGTCTGATCTTAAGATTCACTTTTTAGCCCTTGCGTCATGCACATATATTAGGATTGTATATCCTTGGACAATGACAAGCATGATGCATTTGATATAGCGGAACAATGTGAAAGTATTACTATAAAGTTTCTTCTTGAGAAGTTATTGATTTCATTGTATTTGTATGGTGATACAATAAAATGTAAAATTGCACCTCAGTTTTAACCCCTTTTTTTGTTGAATCCATCCCTGGCTGTAATATACTGCTTCAGTTCTTTGGTAAAAGATATTTCTGGATTTCAACCTAGTTGTTATCTTAAAACCTTCTTATCCCTTCAGAGGGGGGAAAAACTTTTTTTGTGTCCTATATTCTGCATGAGTGTACAATACCTATGCATTTTTAGTTATTGGTTTGATGGTTTTACAATACACTAGATATTGTTATTATTATGAAATTCGACAGTGAGTACAAGGAGGATCAGTTGCTAACTGTATGATCCATGAAAAACAGTGCAAATTTTTGTTAGTAAGAAATTTGATTGTCTTGACTTCTCTTGTTTTTCATTGTTTTCTTATTTGTCATTGTTGTGCCCAAGTTCAATCTCCAAGAAGTGCCATCATTGCTTAGGTTGTGCAAATCCAGGTGCACTCGGTTGTGTCGAAACTGTCGCAAATGCGCATGGGTGTCATGGTTTTGGTTTGGGGTGACTAAGGAGACTATTGGAGTCAACCCACAAATGGTGTCGGGGATAAGACCTATGCATTGGTGGTTGGTGCTTTGTATAGGCTTTTGTTCTTTAGATGATGGTTAGGTTGGTATGCTCAAACATTAAGGGGGACGCTATTTAGGCAGTCCTATTTAGTTTACTCCCACATCTAAAGTGAAATAAAGTAATGTACTTAATAATGAAGTTGGGAGCAATAGCTATTGGCTAGCATTTTGGGTCAAAGTTAGTCAAGGTCCATATATGTTTGCCCATTCTTGGGAGGCCCAAGTTTCTCTGTAGCAGAAATAATTTATCAAATCTTTTCAGTTGAAAATAGTTTCTGACCCATGTTTTGGGTGCAATGTTACTCCTAAGAAGCATGTGCTTCTCTCAAAGAAGTGGCATAAGGGCCTAGGTTGTCGACCAAAGGATAGTAAGGCCCACTGTGGATCTTGGTGTGACTAATTTACTAGCAAGGTCTAGAAAAATGTACATAGGTGGTGGTAGTGTTGATTTGATTGTGACCAAGGAGATGATGTCAGCGTCAATTCGTGGATGGGACTATGTTTGGAAAGGTTACTAGAAAAATGTACATTGGTGGTGTTGTTGATTTGATTGTGACGAAGGAGATAACGTCAGCATCAATTCATGGATGGTTGGTGCTAATGTAGGCTTATGTTCAACTCACAGGTTGTTAGGCCTATGTATAGGCCCACGGTTCCCGCTGATGATGATTAGCGTAGGATGCTTACACATGAAAGGAGTGATTGATGAGGTACTCTTGGCTGATCCCATATGAGAAAGGGAAAGAGAGTACTCAACTTAGTATGAAGTTGTGACCATGAGCTACTAATTTAAACTTTTATGTCAAGCGATTCTGAATCTATGCCTACGGCAGATGTTACTCTCGAGGGCTTCAAGCTTACTCCACAAGAATTACAAAGGAAAAAAAAAAATTTAAGAAAGACGAGAGCTTGAAAAAAAACACAGAAGAGAATATGGAAAGAATTTTTTTTTCTCTTGACACTTCAGCGGCCAAGTCTGTTGCATACTCACCCTAGATTTTTGAAAGAGACTACATTTGGGCATTTTAGAACTTTTTAACTAGTTCACAATTATTGATACACTATTGTACCTACTATGGATACAAATCCTGATAAAAAAAACTAAGTCTTATTTTTTAAATATCCTATTAAACTTTCAGGGTTTTCCCACAAAACCGTCTAAACTCAAGATATCTCAAAATACCCCTCTAAACTATATGTTTTCAAGCACCCCTTATAACGCCGTTAATGGGCATGCGAAATGACTCATTTACCTTTGGCCCTCAAACAATTAAAACATTTTAAAAAAAAAATTACTACTATACCCTTAATTTTTTTTTTTTTCAAATTTACTAAAATCTACCCTTGCCCCTCCCCTCTTCCCCCTAGATCCGGCGGCGACGACACTGCCCTCCCCTCTCCCCCTCTCCTTTCTTCTTCCCCCTGTCGTCGGCAGCCCTCCTCTCCCCTTGACTGGTTCGAGAAGCAGACCGCAGGGACGCTCGACATTGCTTGCTCGCTGTGGATGGATTGGTTCCACTGTGGGCTGCAGTTTCAGGTGGAGCACCACATGTTCCCTAGGGTGCCAAGGTTCCACTTGAGGACGATCTCGCCGTTGGTTAAGGACTTGTGCAAGAAGCACAACTTGCCTTACTCCAGTGCGAGCTTCTTGGAATCCAGTGCCGAAGAATTTGGTGTGGGAATCTAACAATACCCATGGGTGATTGGGTGCTTTGAAGATTGTGAGGTCCTCTCTTTTAGGAATTAATCTTAATTTAACTAAGATTTAGTTAGGAGTTAACTAGGATTTAATTAAATTTAATTAGGATTTAACTAAAATTTTAATTAGAATTTAATTAGGATTTAAATAAGATTTAATTAGGATTCAACTTAAAATATTAAAACTTGTGCAAGACACAGGCTAGGTAAGGGTAAATCGTCTTAAAAATGCACGTGAGCAACACGTGCCACCTCTCAAACGGCCAGCTAACAGCAGAGGGTTTTCTGGGATTTTTAGTTTAGAGGGTATTTTGGGATTATTGTAGTTTAGGAGCTTTTGTAAGAAAACCCTGAAAGTTTAATAAGATTTTTAGAAAATAAGCCAAAAACTAGTAATTGTGGTCACATGAAGACCACTAGATAACCCTAACAATTGTATCCATAAAAAAGAGGTGGAATTCTTGCTTTACTGGTTGTATAGAAAGACGTAGAAGATAAATAAGAGCAAGAAACAAAGTGCGGTTAATCTATTTCTACACTAGCTTCCAACAAGGTGAAATTTCATTAACTTAGAGGAGAAAGTTGTAGCTGTGATTTTCTCTCAACAATTTCTCTTCCATATTCATAACATAAATAAAAACTAGAAGCACTCTCTTCTTGAACTCTCTCCCGAGCACCGGCATATTACTGTACATTTGTATTAATGTTAGGAGGTAAAAGGATTCATTGAGTAATTATGTGATGGATGCTGTTTATCTCTTACCGGCAGAATTAATGCTAGTATTAATGTGACATATATAAAGGATTCACTTAGTAATGGTATGATGATGGAGAATGTTTACAGATTGATGTCAGAATTTCTGAGGCATCATTAGTTAATTACGCTTTTGTGATGTGCGTATCTTCTTTGGTTCATCAATTATTTCTCTGTGTGCCCCTATTTGGTCTATTCATGTCTGTCTTTTCATTATTTTCCTATTGGGAAGTTGTAGTTGATGTCTGCTATTAATACGTGTTTGCTTTATGATTCTATATATTTTTATGAACAGGCAGTGGCATCTGCTTTCAGCACCATGTCCTTTGCTGCTCCTAGCAGCCTTGCAGCAGAAAAGAATATTTCAGCCACCACCGGGAAGTTGTCCCAACTCTCTTCTTTTGCTTCTATCTCTTCTAGTTCTTTAAGGAGCAGGAGGCAGAAACTTCCGTCTACAGAAACAATGTTACCCTCAGATCAAGGCAATGACCAAGGAGTTGTATTTCAATTAGGATGGGTCAGCTATTAAGAAGCTGCAAGTCAGTATCTATATTTCCCCCCTTTTGTCATTTTAATATTGACCTCATGCAAGTTAAGAGAGTTTGTTATACCTGAGCCACTTATCCCCCCCCTGTTGTTCCAGACTGGTGTCAACAAGCTTGCAGATCTCGTTGGGGTTACCCTTGGTCCAAAAGGAAGAAATGTTGTTCTCGAGAGCAAATATGGGTCCCCAAAGATTGTTAGTGATGGTGTTACAGTGGCTAAAGTGGTAAAGTGCATCGTTTTGTTTCTGTGGTAGCTTAGTAACTGCTCATTGCTGATTTTTGTAAAGCTCTTTGAGGTTTTCAAGCGTGAGTTGTGCCAAGGCCACTCATATTTCTTGCTTTTCATTGAAACCACATAAAATATAGCTGAGATTGATTTTCTCATGTCAGAAACCCTCTATTTTGTAAGATAATGTTAAACTATATTTGTTTTGAATGCTACTAATTATTCTGAAAATTCTTTTAGCCCTTCATATGTGCAACTAGTTTGACTTGATTGGGTCTGTGTCGTTGTACTAACAAAATTGTACTTCAGTTTAATTTCCTTTTCTCCTCAAGTCCCCTAATAAAAATAAATTGCAGGAAGATCTATATTGCTAGTCTTCTAGACTAACCTCACAAGATGTGGTATTACACCATTTTAGTGGGGACATATTGCATATTCTACATATGCTGTACCCAGTGTTTTAAATGTAATCTGACATTTCTGAAATGTCGGCCGACATTTCGTTTCCAAGCCTTCACCGTCACGACATCCCCACCCGCATTAGAAATGGCGTTGTAGAAAATGTCGGCCGACATTTCGGGAAAATCCGATATTTCGGCCGACATTTCGGGAAAAAACCCAATATGTTGATTGGTCTTAGAAGTTAGAGCAATTAAGAAATTTTAACAATGGATTAGTGAATATATGCAAAATGTTTAAGTTAATTATACCTATCATAAACATATTTATGTAGTTTTACATAAGTTGTGTATGTATTACCTTGATAAGAATTTTAAAATTACATTATTTAAGACATTTAGGATATATATTTATTATTTATCATGACATCCTAAATTTACTAAATGGCCCCGAATATCTCCGAAATTCGAAATCCGACATTTCTCTGATATCCGACATTTAAAACACTGGCTGTACCTATGTGGCTGTGTATGTGGTAACAATCATTTAAATACAAAAAGGTTCCAGATATTCGGGAAATTGAAAAAATTATGAAGAATATAGAAACAACAATAGTTAATTGCAAGCAAGAAGCAAGCATGTATTAAAGTTAATAATAACATGAGTAAATTAACCACATTCATGGAAAATATACTTTGTTGCCTTATAAGCACTTTTAAAGCTCAATAAGCCAAGGATGATAAATATACTGAGCTAAATCATCAAACTAGGTGACATGACAACTACATAATGTTGGAAATTCGAGGGAGGATGCCCCCACGATCGGGTCGATTGGGACGGCGTAGCGGAAACAAGCAACAAGATCTACAAGACAACGTGAAGAAGAGAAGAAGATATTTTAAAGTAGATAGAAAGCCAATAAACAATATAACGTGGTTCCACCGATCAAAGAGATCGTGTGTACCTTCACGGGAGAAGGGGGAAACTTTATTAAAACTTTGGGAGAGTACAATAAGAATTACTTACATCTCATGCTGAGAATATTACAAGTCCTTGATGACCGCCAAGTACATCGAACCCTTGTGACTAAGTTTTTCTCACGAATCTCTCACCTAGATGAATTTCACTAGTAGGAATTACAAATTCATTGAGATTCTTACTGAATACATTGAAGGCCACCCCTAAGGGGTTATTTATAGATCATAAAACTCTCCTAATTCTAAACAAACTTCATCAATACGAACAATCACTGCCTCATAATAAAGAAAACTCGAATCCAACTTGGACTCAAAATAGATCCAGAAAAGAAAACTATCAGATCCGACATTAGTCGACTAGGCATGGGCATTAGTCGACTAACACAGTATTAGTCGACTAATCCCAAATCCTAGTTGACTACTCTGACAAATCATGAGAACCCCAACTCTCTGTTGGCTAAACCTAGTCGACTACACAATGTATTAGTCGACTAATTCAGGTGATTAGTCGACTATACCTAGGATTAGTCGACTGCTCCTGTGCATAGATTCTTGTACACGTCCGTTCTTTAATGTTCTAGTTTTTCATTTACCTTCACGAGTATTCACGTCATAATCCTAACAATCTCCCTCTTGACTTGAATTCGTCCAAGTCCGAGAATAGCCACCATGCTCCATGTGCTCGCATCTACGCACAATTGAACAAACTCAACTTCATCTCTATCTCACTCCCTCTTCTCCATAATCCCTTCATGGGGTTCACAAATTGATTAGGTCGAATAAGTTCAGGCCCAACCTGAACTTTATTACCCAACGATCTCCTTGATCTACACAAGATCTATGAGAATTTGCTCCACCATAGGAGTAACGATCTGCGCTACCTTGTTGCCCGCCTATTCCTAATCTCTCTTCGGGGTACAACTGAACATTTGAGCTCGAGACCATCGTAATCTCTGATTGTTCTACAACCGCTGCTTTTGAAATCGAGGATAACTGTAATCCACCAACTGTAACTTCTGAATTTTGTAACATATACACATTGTCGACACGTTTGGCTTGAAACTTCACATGGGCCTCTTTGTAGACTTCCATAAGATCATCTTTAGAACTGAAACTGAACCCTTCCCCTTGTAGGGCTCCAAGAGAGATGAGATTGTACCTTGATTTGGGAACATGGCTAACGTCTTGAAGAGTAGTGATGCATCCATCATGATACCGAAATTGGATTGTTCCTTCGCCAATCACCTTGCTTGTAGTAGAATTCCTCATGAAGATTTCTCCCCCTTGAACCGAAGTGTATGGAGAGAATATCTTCCTATTAGAACTGATATGTGTGAATATTCAGAGTCAATAATCCATCTTTGTTACCAACTGATCTGTCTGTAACAGATAGAATGTCACACTGTTTTTCATCCTCTCTAATCAATTTAGTGACATTAGCATCTGGTTGTTTCTTCTTTCAAAGCCAACAATTAGATCTAATGTGCCCCTTCTTGTGACAATAGTTGCACGTTAAATTCCTATGTTTTGAGTTGCTGGTGAAACTTTCATTATTACTCCTCCCTTGAATAATGAACTTGTCCGGAATTATCATGATGAGACTCACCCGTCAACTGGGTGTCAATTTTGTCCTTGTTAAGCAGATGCTCTTTGGCCTTATTGACCTTAATAGTTGACTTGCCTCCATAGATAACTTCCCTAAAGGTCTTATACGAAGAAGGTAAAAAACACAGTAATAGAAGTGCTTAAACCTCGTCTTCTATTCTAACCTCTATCTTATCTAAATCATTGATAGTAGAGAAAAATTCGTTAATGTGAGACTTGATAGGTGTACATTTATGCATGCGGAAAAGAAAGAGACGTTGCTTCAGAATCAACCGATTTGCCGACGACTTCTTCATATAGTGGTCTTGAAGTCGCTCCCACAACGAGGATGTTGTTTTCTTCGTGGAAAACTCATCCAGCACCTCGACCGCCAAGTAAAGCTGAATAGCCGTCAAGGTTTTCTCATCCAACTCCTGTCAAGTTTCTTCATTCATGTCTTAAGGCTTTTTCTCCTTTTCGAGTAGTGCTTTCTTCAACCCGTTCTGCGTAAGAATGACGTTCATCTTAATCTGCCACCTGCTGAAGTTGATGACATCATCAAACTTCTAAATATCGAACTTGTCCGCAAACATCTTCAAGTTGACTTGGCTCTGATACCAATTGTTGGGAATTCGAGGGAGGACACGCCCTCACGACCGGGTTGATTGGGTCGTTACAGCGGAAACAAACTACAGGATCTACTAAGGCAACGTGAAGAAGAGAAGAAAAAGATATTCCAAAGTAGATAAAAAGCTAAAAAATAATATAACGTGGTTCCACCGATCAAACAGATCGTGTGTACGTCCACGGGAGAAGGAGAAAGAAATTTTATTAAAACTTTGGGGGAGTATAATAAGAATTGCTTACACCTCACGCTGAGAAGATTACAAGCCCTTGATGGCCGTCAAGAACAGCGAACCCTTGTGGTTAAGTTTCTCTCATTAATCTCTCACTTACATGAATTTCACCCTTAAGAATTACAAATTCATTGAGATTCTCATTGAAAACATTGAAGGCCATCCCTAAAGGGTTATTTATAGACCATAGAACTCTCCTAGTCCTAAACAAACTCTCCTAGTTAGTGCCGGAAACAACGACGAAATCGGAAACATGATAGCTGAGGCTATGAATAAGGTGGGTAGGAAGGGTGTAGTGAACTTGAAGAGGGGGGGAGTGCAGAAAATAACCTTTATGTAGTAGAGGGAATGCAATTTGATCGTGGCTACACCCCCCTACTTCGTGACTGTCAATGAAAAGATGGTAGTTGAATATGAGAACTGCAAGGTCTGTAGTTGAAGAAAAAAGGTTTCAAGTTGATATGATGGCATGGTTCTTTGTTCTAGCCTCTTCTCTGCTTCTTATACAAGCGTAATATGAATTTTAAGTGATCTTTCTTATTTAATTTTCTTTTCAGTTGCTCCTGGTTGACAAAATATGAATTTTAAGTGATCTTTCTTATTTAATTTTCTTTTCAGTTGCTCCTGGTTGACAAAAAAATCACGAATGCAAGAGATCTGATACAGTGTTCTGGAAGATGCCATAAGAGGTGGATATCCAATTGACATAATTGCTGAAGAGATTGAACAAGAAGCTCTTGCCACCCTTGTTGTAAATAAGTTGAGGGGTGCCCTGAAGATTGCTGCACTTAAAGCTCCTGGATTTGGGGCGCGTAAAAGTCAATATCTTGATGACATTGCCATATTGACTGGAGGTTGTACCAGTTAAATCTTTCAAGTTTCCACTAATCAAGTATATTTAGAGTATACTTGCAGTCCTTTTATTTTCTCTCTATTTACCTGAACCTATATTGTTCTTGTTATTTATTTTTTGTAGCAACTGTAATCAGAGATGAGGTTGGGCCAACACTGGATAAGGCAGACAGAGGTATTGGGTACTGCTGCTAAAGTTGTGCTAACCAAAGACTCGTCCACCTTTGTTGGTGATGGGAGCACCCTGGAAGAAGTAACTAAGCGAGCTGCTCAGCTCCGAAATTTGATCTAGGTGCATATTCAATTTCTTTTTCACACACACAGTGATATTTTAGAACACTCGAAGTGAGAATGACCTGATCTGTTTCTTGATCTAGGCTGCTGAACAAGAATATGAAAAGGAAAAACTAAATGAGAGAATAGCAAAGCTCTCCGGTGGTGTTGCTGTTACTCAGGTAACTGTTTGGTTCATTTCCTTAGAATAGCAATTATTGTTGTAACTCGTAAGAGGTATATTATATGCTTATACAAAGGTGTGTATTCAAATCTGTTCAGGTTGGAGCACAAACAGAGACAGAGTTGAAAGAGCAGAAGCTGAGAGTAAAAGATGCTTTGAATGCTACTAAGGTAAATTGTGTTAGCTATTGAGCTGTGTTTGCACTATCTTTCTCTTTCTACATATAGTTAGCAGAGGAGATTGTAAACTTCGATTATCCATGATGCAATTGCATGTTGTATTACTAGTACGCTATCAATTAATTTCAAATTAACACCCCCCCCCCCCCCCCCCCCCCCACGCCAAAAAAAAAAAAAAAAAAAAAAAAAAAAAAAAAAAAAAAAAAAAAAAAAAAAAAAAACCACCCTTTTAGAAAAGAGAGAAGAAAAAAAAAGAAAAAGAAAACAGAAACAACAAACAACCCCAACCTACCAGACACACACTCACGCACAATTGTAGAGAGGGTATGAGAAAGTTGAGAGATTTTGTGGGCAGATAAAATTCATACTTACAAGGTTTCTAAGTGTTATTTTTGCTATATATACCTATAAATACTTATTTGTCTCTTTATTGCCAGGCTGCTGTTGAAGAGGGTATTGTTGGTGGTGGTGGTTGTGCCCTTCTAAGGCTTGCCTCTAAGGTTTATGCCATCAGGGAAACTCTGGAAAATGATGAACAAAAGGTAATGGAAACAGATTCTCTTTTCTCTGTCTTTTTTTTATTTATGCCTATGGTTTTTCCTTTTACCTTATATCTGAGATGAAAACCTCACTAGTTAACTTACATACTATGCCATTTTATTTCTGTATAATCCTGTCCTTATTACAAATAAACTTGGAAAATGAATTGGTATTAACTGAAGTGCTTTTACCAATGCTATGGATCTTACTGATGCTGTGTTGGGTAAACCATATAGGTAGGAGCAGATATTGTTAAAAGGGCCCTTAGCTATCCATTGAAATTGATTGCAAAGAATGCTGGAGTAAATGGAAGTGTTGTCACTGAGAAGGTGCGAATCACTTTCTGACAAAATGTCTTTCTCACTTCTCTTTTTGCTTGTTCAAATTATCGTTGTCGACTGCTTGCTCATTTCTTTAGGTTCTCTCCAACGATAATCCCAAGTATGGTTACAATGCTGCAACCGGAAACTACGAGGATTTGATTGCTGCTGGAAGTAATCTATTTACAAGGCATCTGCATGACCATGATATATGATACTTCCCATCAGTCTTACTGGAAGTAATCTATTTACAAACCTGTGGCATATTTCTCTTTGATATTAAACTAGGTTACTCTATTATGCCAAAGACAATTTTTCTATGCTATTGATACTCATCTCTAATAATGAAGTTTCTAACTTTATTCATACAGCCCTCTTCTTGGGACTGTTAACAATTTTTTCGGTACAATTAGTTAATCCAAGATTTTTTGCATGTGTTACTTGGGCTTGCAAAACACACAACACTGTGTGGACCATGAGGTATTTCCCATAGAAATTATTAAATTTTTGTTATAATTTTTTATGCAGTTGTTTTCTTCTGTGTTATATGATAGATTCATTTTACTTATTTTCATCGTCCTATATATTTTTTCAAGTTACTTGAAAATGGATATGTATCTCAATTGGCTCAGTGGGAATATTCTGCCTCAGCAGCACTTGTCATTTTCCTTTAGGACTCTCGTAATGGGGATTCCAGAGGGTTGGTTGCTCTCCAGCAGAGACCCTTTATTATGAGAGACGGATTGGTTCTCAGCAAACTTTGTTTATCCCCTTTGGCTAACTTTGTAGAGTTGCTCATATAATATAATATAAATTTGACGGTCTGTTTAACTGCTTGATGGGAATAGAAGATGATTATAACAGTCAGCCTAGCCAAAGGGGATTAAATTTTAAGCTTGATTTAGCCAACTACTTTTTCTAAATTTTGTTTCTTTTCTTTATTTTTTTCAAGTTCTCTTCCGTGATGTGATGCTTCTGTTAAGAATTTCTTTAGAGCCTATTGCAGATCTTCACGAGGCATTAGGATTTAACTTAACCAACATGTATGTGGCTAGTAAGGCCTAGTTTGGCAGCAGAGTTTATCAGTCTGAGGTTTTGTTTAAGTTAAAATGAAACTGAGGTTTGTAATCATACAAACCCCAGTTTCTAACACTCCACTCGAACCGCAGTCTCATATATCCCAAATCCATAGGTTTGGAGGCCCCCCAAACCCCGGTTTTCCAAACCCTGTCTTGGTTCCCAAACAAGGCCCAGTTTCAGAAAGATTGTTTTGAGCCCCAAACTCTCCCAAACTCCAGTTTGAGAAATTAAACCTTGTTAACTGATGCTAACTACTCTGAACCGGCCACAAAAATTTCAACTTCTTTTAAATTTATTCTGTGACTTTTTTTTTTCTTTGTGAAACAATTCCATGGATCATTCACTGATGTTAGTTCCCTTGAACTAGAGAACAAGACTGATCTCTGATTTGCTATTTGGGACTGCTATGTTTGATTTAACTGTTTTCTCTATATCATTTATCACATATTATTTTATTCAACAATTGTTTAAGGCAGTTTGAATTGCTAGCTTTTTTGATTTGCTTGTTTTTTTAGCTCCAGAATTATATCATTGTCTTTTCATCTTATACGTATTTAATTTATCTATTTTAAATTTACTGCAAATGCCACTGCCACTGTAGCACATTTTGTAAATCATGTCTGCAATGGTAGAGGTTTGGATCCACATCCTGCTTGCACCAGTCCTGCGGCCTATGGTCCCCCACCCCCACAAAAAAAAAAAAAAAACATTGATTGTGTTTCACTTGTTTTTGTCCTCTACTATGTGCCAGTTCATCTTTGTCATGTTTCCTCTACTTTATTGAAATTTCATGGGGATGATCCTTATCTATAAAGTCTTACCATATCAAGAGAATATTGTGGTAGTGTAGGTTATTGCCAAGTGGTCTTCCGGTTTTAGGTCGAGGTCTCCTTTCTCTAGGTGTGGTGGCACCTATTACTAGCATTTAGAAGAGTTTATTCAAGGTCTTTTGGAGTTGTGGTCTAATATTATGATAATTCTTGAAATTCTTGAGTTCATAGTGACCTCTTCTCCCTTTTGTGATAAGTCATAGTGGGTTATGCTTGGATATAAAAATCTGCGTGCTGGCTGAATTATCCTCATCACTTGAGATGTTCTTGGAAAATTCAGGTGGTGAGCTGCTGCTTGGAGCATGCTGCTTCTGTTGCAAAAACATTCTTAATATCAGATTTTGCCATGGTTGATAACAAGGAGCCTATGCCTTTGCCTGTGCCTGCTAGGAACCCGATGGACAACTCAGGTTCTATATATTCTCACCCAGATGCTTTAACTTCTTTTTCAGTTTATCAGTCGAAAGTCTAATTATCTTGTTTGTTTCCTATCAGGTTACGGGTAAGAGTGATTTGTGATTGGAGAGGCAGGGAGCGAATGTATCTCCCTATAAGTGCAGCCTTCTTCAGTTGTTGCAGTATCATGGGTACCGATCTCATTTTTGTACATGCAATATTTATTGTTATGCGCCAAAAGGTGTTAGGATATGGGGAGGTTAGTCATTGTCCCAGCAATATGGGTTCTCTAGTTTCTGTTACATGCTGTTGGAAAACAACATTTCTCCAATATAGTGGATGTTGTATTTCGCTCAATCTCTTTTCAATGTGTGAGTATTGTTTGTTTTTTGGATTTAGAAATTTATAGTATGTACTGTTATTTGAGTGATGCACAAAGTTGACAAACTACGAGCTCTTTTCGCCAGTAGGTGAGGGGCGATTCTTAGGCAACATCGAGCATTGAGGGCAAATTTGCCTTGTTGCAGTCAGGGGTTTGGTATGTTTAGTAGAACAAATACTGGGAAGATTGTGATGGGAAGCTGTAGTGATCAGTGATGGTGTACTTAGCCTCCAATTACTGAAACGATGCCATCTACAAGTGAGAACGTTGACCAGCTGTTTTGTGAAAAGAAAACAAACGCTTGGAAATATAATACGTATCTGGGAATCTGGAGTGACAATTCTCGATGTGGACATCTCCTCTGAAAGCATCAAGTTTTCGAGGCGGATAAAATGTTGGTGTGTTTCTGGTTTGTGAAATTCTGCTCCTATTATACGCTTGCTTGTTCGGTATGTGATTCTGCTGTGTGAATTGTTTGTTTCCCGCTACTTCGTGATTTCATTTTGATGAACCAATATGGATTCTCTCTGTGTCAATAGTTTCTGTTGCATGTTTTCAGAAACCGAATCTTCCTCAATATGTTGAATTTGAATCTCATGTATGCTCTTTGATGAGAATTGTTTACATGGGTTTGGTTTTAGAGATGTATTTCGTCTTGGGGGTTATTAGCGATAGCCGCAGGGTTGGGTGTACACCAGTGAAAATTGTGGTCCTTGGTGATATCCAACCTTTTTTTATCCCTATTTGCTACATGCAATTAGGTTTGTTTTTGAAATTATATTTGTATGAGAATAACTCTCGATTCCACACATACCTGTGATTGTTGCTCGTATGCTCACAGGCCTTGCTCTATATCATCCTCGTTCCTGTAAAAAGGAATGAAAATTGTAACCTGCACTGACATAAATACTGCCTGAAATTACTCCTTGCAGAATTGCGACTATGTACACAATATAGTAATACTCAGCAGACCACTGCTGGAGGCTCTATATGATTATTCAGTCATGTTCAAGTTTGTAGTTAATTCTGAACTGAATACTGCTCCCATACTCGACATGTTTTTACAGTGTGATCATCTTGGGTTCGAACGTCTATGGATTCGAATCCTCTCATCTGCGCTCTTCTTAGCGAACGATCGCAGGAAACTAAGAAAGTGTATCCAATTTCTTGTGTTTACATGTCCCAAAGGAACATCCAGCGATCAAAAAACCAAAAACAAAAATCGAACACAGGAGATTCCCCATTTGATTTAGCCTCCAGCTAGCAGGAAGCAGAACCTAACTTGTCATTGGAAGAACCATATGTTATTGATACACCCCTCTTTCTAAATTCAACTATATACCATTGATTGTCATGTAGCAAACAGCTAGGCTACATGCCATTGGATAGCTGTAAAAAAAATTGGAAGTAGCTGTAAGCATGATGTACATATGTCCTATGGAGCCAAATGCACCTACCCATCCCATCAACACCTATCACCAACTGAGATTGCTTTCTTTAACAGCATTAATCTATCTTCACTGCATATCCCTGGAGACATCATTAGTCTAATCCTTCTGTTTGGACTTTTTGTAAGAGCCAAACAGGGCTTCGGCTGCCCTCCGATAGCGATCCGACGGCCGGATTGGTGTGTGTTAGGCTTCTGATGGGGAGTGAATTGATGGTTTTATGCTAGGGTGGTGCTTTGTTGATTTTTGAACATTACTTTCAAAATAGGCATTATATGATGAATTTATGTGATGCAAGATTGAAGATTAGACTTTGACCATACATAGCTTTTTGGATTAAGGGGCTCTAGGGGGTGCTAATTGAGGTTGCTTGATATGTACATTGTTAATTCAGAACTTGTATAGTAGTAGGCACTAGGGATCATGTATTTTGGTTGACAAAAGGGCTTGTATAAATTGTCGATTATCAATTCAATTACATATCTCTTCATATAAATATTTAGATAAAATGATTATCTAACATGATATCAGAACAATGTATCTTTTCATATTCGTTATGTCTTATCAGACGGGACATCTTTGGGCCGGAGGCCTTTTAGTGTGGCCCAAAGGTCGACATCACACTAGTTTTATCTTTCCAAAGGATCAAATGAAACACTCCAAAGTCTTCCATGTTCCCTAATGGCCACAGTTGCTCCCTAGTTAATCATACCAGCTTCCTAGTTCTTGATGGCTCATGCTTCCCATTAATCAAAAGAGAAGAGGATCAACTAGTTGGGGAGAGTTTACACCATGAGTTCAATTGGAAGTGACTTAAATAATGGAAGAGAAAAAGGCAACAAAGTTGGGTTTTTTTTTTTGTTTTTTTTTTAGCACAACTTTTCTCTTGAATGATTGATGGGCAAACTCTTGAATCCCATTTTGAATGATTCAAAACACTTTGTGCCATGACAAGCTTCATGACAATTAGTATTTGATTGCATGAATTTCAAGTCAATATTGCTAGTACAGTAACAAAGAGGATGGATGGCACAAAAGAGACCATTTGGAAGAAGATTCTGCCATTATTAGCAACACAAAAGAAGAATATAGCTTAGGTCTTTTGAAGAACTAACATAAAGGAGAGAAAAGAGATCTTTGTGATGGGGTAACAAAAAGTTTATACCAATTCAATCTTCTTGACGATATCCTCTCAATCCAATCCAACCATGATCCACAATAGGGTTGCACTCGACACGAAGCCCACCATTTGCCGAAAGCTATGGACCAATATATCTTGTAACCTAGAGGCTGAAATTGTCTTGATTCTTCGTTCTCTTGAGAAATAATGGCTTGTAAAGATTGATGAGATATCAAGAGCCAAGAACTTGGTCCTACAAACTTGAAAGTCCTCATCTTTATGATTTATTCCAAGAATAAAGTTTCAGTGTAAAGTTGCCATCCATTTCAAATGTGATTCCAAGATTTAGTGACTCTAAATTAGGTCATCTCCTTTAATTCTCTATGATCCCTCTATTTATATATTTACACTTAGATTTGATTATTTATCTTAAGAATTGAAGACATGCATGCCTACTTTATCTTGCAGAAATTGCCCTATATGATTTGAGCATATATCTTAGAAATTATCTTATAATTATAATGACAAATAAGCACATACACTACCATATATTCAGTGCATATGAGCATACATGCTCGTGCCTTCCCAAGCTTTACACATGCATGCATGCACGTGCCTTTTCAAGAGTTCTATTTGTTCCCCCAACTTTTTAGCTTAGAGATTGAACATACTTGCTTTATAGTGTGTGTATATATATCTATAAGCTACATTAAATGTTAATTGTTAATGCTGAATTAGTTGCTTGTTGTATCTGAATTCAGGTAGAAATATTATGTAGTTGTAACAATATAGTCATAGTCTTGGTACATATAGTCTTAGTACCATCGATGAATCACGTTGTCTTTCTCATGCTACTTTGGGATTTCTGACTACTGTAATGTTTCACTATTTTTCTCTTTAATAAAACATGATAGTCATTCTCTATGTGTTTTGTGAGGAAAGCAATATGAATCACACTAAGAACAAAATGAAAGTTGAACATAGAGAGGAGGATGTATTATCTTCAGGAAATATTCTTTTATACATTGATGGAAGACTACCCATGATTTAGGATTTTGGTAAGCTAAGAAAAACAGAAGAACCATTGCCTTCTAAGTCTTTAAAATTCCCTTGTGCCACAAGATTAGGAGAAGAAGTCAAGTTTCTCATACTCTTCAACTTTTTCTACCCTCAGCTACCATTTGTTTATGCAATGATTCACCACATCACTTCTTGCTCAAGCAAGAGCAACACATGCATCATGCATGCCATAGTCTATTTGTTATAATGAACCACTGTATAAATGACCACTACACTTGAATCATCTCTTCTTTCTTTACTAGCTAGTTAATTTTATAAACAAGAGAGAGGGGGAAAAGAGAAGAGAGAGTGAATAAAAGAGTGAGAGGAGAAGATGAAAAGCTAACAATCACCCTGTATGAACATAGTTGAACGCACATTTTTTCTTGTTTATGCAATGATCCATCAACTTCTTCTTGCTTGTAGTAAGGATTTTTTTTTTTTTTTTTTTCAGTCACATCCTCAGAGACATGTACTGGCCCCCTTTTCAACTGTGGAAAGCTTCTGTTCTTCAGCTTTCTGTCCCATCCCCCAATATTCCAAAGATGTGGGTCTCCAATGGACCCCTGCCCCCAATCCACCAGCACCCTAATACTCTATAGACTCTTCTGTTACATAACAAGAAAAATAAAAATAAAAAAAATTTAAAATAAAAAGTGCCCCAAAAACCAATATTGAGACTAGCTTAGCTTATGATTATCTATCAAGGGTTTAAATAAACCAGACCTTTAAACAAGAACATGTTGCTCATATTGCATATGCTTTGCTTGTTTCCATAAGGTCTTGTTATAAACCTTTAGTCTTTGGTTGATGATCTCCAAATGATGATCATGAGCTCCCTCCCCAATCAAACATGTTGATGAATGGATCCAATCCCTTGGTGCAGCTCTCCTTCTCCCCTTCATCAGACTTGTTGTGATCTCCAATGAACCCGATCGCGAGAAGATGAGGCTCATTGGATCAAGCTCCAACTCAGCCAAGTCGGCGAAGAAGTCATCTGACTGGGTTCTTGGATCGGCCATATTCACTGGCTCATTGTAGAACACTTGCTCGAGCGCACCATGATCGTTGGCCATTTGCGCATTATTCTCCATTTCGGCTACCGCTACCTCTTCTTTCACTGTGGGCAAGCTTGAGGTTGAGGATGTTGTTGTGGTGGTGGTCTCCTTGGGCTCCTCCTTTGGGATTGTGGTTGGTTGTCGAGATGAACTCTTTGAGGCCGATGCGGATGAAGTGTTCTTGGATGGCTGAGACCTTGTGGATCCGGCGAGGGCGTTCCTTTGAGTAGGCCAGGGGTGGTTGTGCTCGGATGTGTAGGTGATTACGAGCATGTTGGGATCGGTTCGGCTTCTTTCGACTTGTTTCCTTGCAGAGCAGCCTTTAGAGCTGCTGCATCTGTAGTAGCCCCTGAAGTGTGCAAATGGAGTTCATCAGCTAATTACTTGGTTGTTAATTAATAAAGATTGATTCTAGTGCTAGCTATATGTTGTTCATTGATTATGGTTGCACTTTTATATATGATCAATGCTTGTTGATATAAATTAATAAGAAAGCCTGAACTGATCTTCTAGTGTCATGAACTATATATGTTCTTCTAAATATTGCACAAAGAAGAAGAAGCAAATTATAGTAATATTCTACTAAACAAACTTGATGTAAGAATCTAATATTATATATAGTTAGGTAAGAGTGTTAATTTGCTGATAAGAGAGTCAAATGAATAAATAAGCATTAATCTGAAAGATTACAATATTGTTAATTTAGTTATAAAGGAACTCTAATGAGCAATTAGCTTGTCATAATTTCCTTCCTTTCCTAATGATTTTTTTTTATCAAATAATTCTTTTCACTAGGAAAGGAAGATTATTGGGCCAAAAATTAAAAAAAAGAAGTAATAGATGTGGAGGAATCACCCATAGGCTTTGGATTAAGAGAGAAGCAATACAAAAAAGAAAGAGAGAGAGACTGTAGTGTTCCCTACTTCTTCAACACAAACCTTTCCTCTTCACCATTAGCATTAATTTTTCCAAAAATTAAGCATAAGATGATAACTAATTAATAATTAGTTTAATTAGTACCTTGGGTAAGGTGAGCCCTTGATGGGTTTTTGGCCATATTTTCTCCAAGCCCAGGGATCAGATGGAACCACCTCTCCACTTGGCCTGCTGCTGGCTGCAGCTGGTGCAGGGATGCAAACCACCTTCTTTGCCTGGCTCTTTCTGTAATTAATTTGATCAACAAAAGAAAATAAATTTCAGGCAACTATATAAATTAAGAATATTCTAGTGATAAGAAGAGAATTTTCTATCTTGGAATTTGTTCAAAAAGGAAGAAAGAAGATTTAAAGTGCTGTGATGTGGGAATCTAATTTGGCCTGAAAGAGATTGATCCTATGTAAAAGTTTTCCAGGTAACTAAATTGAAAGGTACGCACGAGAAATAAACCACCACTAGTTGTGCAACCCCCCTTTTTTTTTTTTGGGGCCAAGGGTTAATTTTGTAATGAGAGAAAAATCCCAGTATATTCTCATTGTCTCAATTAATTTCATTGTTTGTGATTTTTTTTTTTTTTTTGGGAGGGTTAATTTTGTTACCTTCTCTTGGTCCCAGGAGCGCGAGGGGACGAGATCTGGACACCGTGCTCGAGCTTGACCACGTCGCCGCCGTGGGCCGGGACCGTCGGCAGCGGCTTGATCGCCCTCGGCGAGAGGGGCGTTGCCGGCGAGATCTGGAGCACCCGCGAGAAGAGATTGCTGCAGGGTCTCTTCATTTCATCCCCAGTCAGTATCTTCTGACGATGAGCTGCTGCTGCAAGAAGTTGATGGTCACTCACAGTCGCAGTGCTCGCACTACCGCCGCCGCCGCCGCCACTGTCGCCTCCTGATTTCTCGGGCCCGGACCCACCGTCAAAAAAGGCGGCGGTCCCGGTCAGCTCGTGCAGCAGCGGGTCCCGCAGGCCGAAACCGTCGTCGGCGGACAGCTGCTGGAAGGATGCGGCGGCGGGGTCCGCGGGGAACTGCCAGCCGGCACAGTCAGTGGCGGTGACGGCAGTGGGGTCGGAGGATGACGAGGAAGGCCCCCCGCCGACACCGCCGCCGGCGCTGGCGCTGCGGACGACGTCGGCGAGGTCGCCGCCCTGGTCAGCGTTGTCCATCCTCTGCCAGAAAAAGTCACACATGGATCCTCTGCGCCTGCGCTGCAAATGATGATGCTCTCAACTCCTAACTGAGCAGAAGAGGAGAATCTATGCTGAGCTCTTGAAACTCTTGCTGGTGTTGCACCAAAGCAGAAATGGACCCATGCATGAGAAAAAGTTGTGGATATATTTTTTCTCTCTTTTTCTTTTCTTTTTCCTTTTTTTTTTTCACCCTCTCTCTCTCTCTCTCTCTACCTTTCAGAATGCTTGAAACTCTAGTTAAATCAAGCAAGAAAAGAGCAGAAAGACTTCTCTCAACTCTCAAGAGAGCAAAGAGGAGAGAAGAGAGAGAGAGAGAGACAGCTGCCCTTTTTAAAAAAAAAAAAATTATATGTACCAGACGCTGACCTTTTCATGGCAGGGACTTGTCCATACGCAACAAAGAGAATACTGAGAGAGAGAGAGAGAGAGAGAGAGAGAGAGAGTCCAAATCTATACAACTGTTGGGTGAGGATTTAACTTTCGGGTAGTTTTTAGAGTGTAGCTGTTGTTGTGTAGTGTGGTGATGGTTTCTTTTCTCTTTTGATTTTAGAATTTATTTGTTAAAGAGAGATTTATTCTGTTCAAACTGTTTGTTTTTTTCTTTGTGGGTGGTAGACTTTTCCTCAAACCCTTGTTTTTCTGAAATAAAGAAGTGGCGGCAAGTAGCCGCATTTCTCGGCTCTCTCTCTCTCTCTCTCTTCTTTTTCTCTTTATTATTGAGTTTTCTTACTGCACAAAAAGTGTTTCTAGCCTTTTTTTTTACCAGGAGACTGGATTTGGTGAGCCTTGCACTATGCAGTCCAACAAATCCGATGATTGTCAGGTCCAGTATATATTTTCTATTATACTTTTCAAAATCTTATCTCTTTTACATATAAGTGAGAAAGCGCTTCCCTCAGAGCAAACGATTTCATGGGAGGGGAAAGATTTCCTCCCTCAATCTTTCCGTTTTTATCTAGAGAGCCAAGCGTCGATAGCATTAGTATGTCGTCTGCGTACAACGCGTCTACGTTAGAATTGGGGAGCCGAGATGGTCTCCGTCTTCTCCGCGCCCGTGTTCACCGCTGGGAAATTTCATTTATTTACCTATTTTAATAGTGTAAAAAGGAATGGCAAGGGCCCGTGTTGCATTCAGAAACTCCATCCCGAGAATGATCTGGAAGTCGTCCAGGTGCACCACCATGAAGCTGGTAGGTTTCGATATCGTTATTCTATAAGAATCTATGTCCACTTTTCTGTTTAAATGCATCCAAATCCCCTCGCTTTCTAGATGATCTCTGACTAAGAGTGAGATTACACACCATGCATTTAAGCACCTTTTGCGTTTAAATTACTTCAAGATATCCAAACAAGAATTTAGTGCTCATGCACAAAAGTTGCCAATACAAAAGCTTAGAGTATGCGCTATTTGTTGCATTCCCCTCTAAGAAAATTCAGAGAAAAGCATCAAATCTTTATAAACTGTTTTAAATTAGAAAATGTGGAGAAGATGTTGATTTCCTTGTGTAAATTCACACACACACACACACACAAAAAACAGATAAAGAGAGGGCAAGAAGATACCACAAAATCAAACAACAAACAGTATTACCATTATGCGAATATACTTGTAGATTACAAGTCATGAGTTTATGTGCGTTCAACTAGCCGATGATGTAAAGATTGAAGAAAAGAACTTCTACATATTTTATTTTTGTCAAAAAATATATCCAATAAAATAATACTTTTACGACTCTATGGCAACAACTTTTACCATATCTCTATATGGGTTCGGTTCATGTGTGTGAGCCACACACATATACAATAAGAGAACTAATCAAGCATTGACACGTGTATTGATTCTCCTATGTGTGGGTCTCACACACATATTATAAGAGATTATAAAAGTTTCAATCTACGTGTCAACACGAGATTGACCCTCTTATTGTATGTGTGTGTGTGGCTCACAAGCATGAACTGAACCCTCTCTATATATGGTTTTCTGTATATCGTGTTGCTTATCATGATCTTATTCATGCATGATGACAATAATAAAAGAGGAGAAATTTAAAACACTATGAATATTGCTCATCTCTAGTAGACTAGTAATTAAAATGGCTTACAATGAAGTTCTACATTCAGGGAACTTTTCCAAGAAAGCAATCTATCCTCTTCTTTATCCTTTACCTCAACACTACGTTAGGAAGTTGCTTTTGTTTATGAGACAAGAAAATCTCCTTGCGTCAAAGGACCAAAGCTAAGATATTTCCCATGAAATTTCAAGTAATGGTAATAGTTTTTGCCATGAATGATACAGTGGAAAGAAAAAAAGCAAAAAAAAAAAAAAAAAGCAGTTAACTTTGTTTTAAATATATAAAGGAAATCTATGTGCTTGTTAAAGACGTTAAATTAAACTAGGTGATGTAATTTTTATGCTTAGGAAGGAGATTACATCACCAATATTGTTAGAAAATATATACATGTTTCCTTCTTGCTATTTATAATTGCTTTCATGACATCATATTAAAATGATAGGCGAGTATCAGTTTTGAGAAGATAGAGTCATCAGTCGTGAACTGTATTTGAGTATTGCATCATGGAAAAATTATTAAGAAAAAATGAAAATTAAGCTGCCAATTTTTGCCGTGTATCGTATTTTGTATAGTTAACCTAGAGAGTATACATTCTATTTTCTTTCGTATTTTGTGTGTTTAATTTGACATTATGCAAAAAGTAAAATAAATTTGACATCCTCATAGTCAATACTTAAATACAGAAAGAATTATTGATTTGTGAAATGCGAGTTATATAAATATAACTTTCTGTATGTAATTAAATATTCATGATATACTTTAACTTATATTCATGATTCTTTTTGCAAGAGATGAACAATATCAAGTAAATTATGGGACAGTTTGCGCTAGAAAACCACTTGAAGATTTCTTCTGATTTAAATGTAGTGACAATGCGAGTTGTCAATATTTAAATTCATTTTAGTAAATTTTTTTTCATTTTCCCCATGAAATTTTTTGAATGTTGGGAAAGAAAAAATTGTTTTTGAGATAAATCTATTTAAGTATTCCACATTTATTCCTTTGAAAGATAATATGATAAATAAATAGATAAAACAGGGGACACAATCCAATCATCTTCAGTATTTATCCAAATTACATCACATCCAGCTTACGCTCTTGCATCAGTATTATATGTCTAGTGTCTAATTAATAATAATAATCAGTATAAATATTAAATTCAACCTAATAAATTTATTATTATCCTTAAATAAGTTATAGCAAGAAAAATGAGAGAAACTAATGTTCACATCTTAGCAAACAGAAAAGACTTTGCAAATGAATTGTGAAAAGTCTTTAATTTTGTGGGATATTTCTCAGGTTTGAAGTTTTCAAGGGGCCAATTATCTTTGACGCAGTCACCTGCCTCTCCCTCTGTGGTTGATGAGACACCAAATACGAGAGTAGTGGAAAATGCAAGAACAGTTTTAGATAACATTATGCATTGTTGCCAGACAAAGTGAACTGTATACGGCACAATCCATTAAATCCGAGCCTGGCTCTTTATTAGTATAATACTAATGATTTCTCTCTCTAACAAATGGATTGCGACAAAAAACTAACATATTGGCTCTATCTAATCTAATATATCTAATTTCGGTCACCGTGGCCACTGGTCAGGTTCTGAGTTTGCTCCTCGGTGATCGTCACTTGAATTCCGGTGTGCAACGGTTTCCTAGTTTTAAAAAAAAAAAAAAATTGGCAATTCATATCCTCCCCCAACTTTACTTGTCATTTTGGTGAGGATTGTTAATAGCCATTGCTCTCTCTGCCGTGAGCAATCAAGATTCATATGATGCCCATAGTCAAAGCATTACCTCATCTCAATGTCATGAGTATTTGGTATGGACACGGTTGGACAATAAACAAGAGAAGAAAAAAAAGGGGCAAAATTTATCATGCTTCTATGCTGTAGTGGGTAATTCCTAGAGAATTTGTCCACGCACTTAAATTGAGGAGATGAAAACATAAATCTCAGATCAAACCAACACAAATACCGAGATTTACATAGAAAATGAGAAAAACTACGGAGAGGGATTTCAGTATAATTCAAGGGAAACCACTTATCTCGAAGGCGGTTAGAGCCAACCATCTTGATTTGAATTGGTTGAACGAGTGTTTATCTTTATATGTTAGTCTGCGTCCAGCTGTAGATATTGTTGATCCGTTCCCGAGCTGTAACTGTCGGGTTCAAACGGAGATTTGACTTTAGAGATAGGGATACTCATAACCAACTTTATCTCTTTTTTCTAGCTACCCGTATTGTTCGGAGTTTGTATTGATCTGAACTTAGATTTGTTTTTCCATCTCCTCAATTTAGGTGCGTGGATAAATTCCCTAAGAATTATCCACTGCATACATTTTATAGCAGAATTTTCTTCGAATATTCTTTTGCGTATTCATTTGAGTACTTACATAATTTCCAAGATGATTTTCAAAAAAAAATTTTATAAACATTTTGCCAACTTACAAAGACCATTTCTATCTCTATCTAAAAAAAAGGGATTGAAGTACTCTAATAGGTGCTCACAAAAATACATGTAATTGTAACAGTGCTCTTTTGTCAGTGTGTGGGCAGGTTTGGTATCAAAATGGGTGGTATGCATCAAGTATGAAAGTGAGCTATTCTTGATGCCAGAGGACTCAAGTCATGAGCTTCCACCCTATACATTATATCAATACTCCTAAATGAATTAAACTATAGCATAAGGTCCTTCTTGGTCTTCACTTCATAAACATTATTATAGTTTTGACTTACTAAGAGAGAGTAGTAAATGCCCCCAAAAATTCAACTGAGAGACAAAAAAACAGTAATCAAGAATCAAGATAGACAACAACCTAGGTGAGAAGCATCACCTTCAGCAAAACAATCATGCATGATTCCCTCACAGAGATTTAGAAAAGGACTCAAAATCACAGGCACAAATCTCATAAATGGTGCCAATTTGGAATCACATGGGAACCCTGGCTCTAAGCAAAGATCATCACATAAACAAAATTTGATTCCAAATCATGGAATCCTAGTGATCTATAAACAAGTGTCAACTGGCCATGTACACATCTCATATTGACCTTGTGAGCCAGTACCCTTTTAGGGTTTGTTTTCTGTGGGTACTCCCCCATGATTTGGATTATTTCCCCCATGTTCATGCATGAAATAGAAAACACCAAGAAAATCCCACTAGCCAACAAACAAAGCTTTGCAACTGAGATTCTCTAGCTCCTTCTCCTTCTTCTTCTCCTCCTCCTCTTCTCTCTCAATGAACAGGAATCAGAAGCATCCTTCCATGTGATTCTAATCACTCCCCATAATTAACAAATTGCTAATCTCTGGCCCCAGATGCCTGCATTAGTTTAAGCATGTACTGATGCAATCATAATGGCCAACCCTTCTCCAATGCTGACGACACGCAGGCAGGCCTCGAGGCGATTAAACTAATCAAAATTGACGGGCGGTTTAGGCTCTGCGAAACAGCCATGTCTATCAGCACGCACGCGTCCAAGCGTGCTATGGCTCATGGCATATCCCACCTGCAATTTTATCCAGATGTGCATGCGCGCGCGCCTACATGCACACACATGACATCCGTTCATAAATTTGGTTCCCTACATTGACACAAGATTAAATTTGGGAAAATTGCAAGTGGAACTACAGAAGAGGGCAAATGGGCAATGTACATTGTACAAAATGTGTCTCCATCAACTCTTAATGAGAAGAAGCTTCATTTTCCTTGGGAGTCCCAGCTCTTAGTTGTGAGGAGCTGTGAGAGTACACACCTCGAGAACATGGAAGCCCTCAATAATCAAATGCATTTGGGGACTCCAAATCCAGGCTTCTCCTCCTCCATCTTTGCAAGTGATTATACTAAAATGATAGGTATTGGACAGTGTGCATGTGGTCCTACAGCCCACATGTGGTGCTAGTATAATGGATGGAGTGGGGGGACTTCACTTCCAATGGGAGTGTGGTGTGAGCTTCAACCAACCTCACAATTGGCCAAGGGAAAAAAGACAATCCCAGTTCCAAGTGTTGTGGACAATTGGGCATGCATGCTTTAAAAATATATAGCAACAACTAAATGAGAGTTGCATTCACTTCAAATTTATCACTACAATATCAAGAACAGTAATAAAATCTTTACCTCAAATCTTCAGAGCCGGCTACAAGAATTCTTTTTCTACTTCTGACAAAATCCTGTGGTTCCACTCTACATGAAGTAATACCTAGAGAAGTAGTCAGTTCAGCATTTTAGCACTCAATTTATAGAATGCTTAGTGACATACATTCTCTCAAGGCAGGAACAATTCATAGACATTCTCCAGAATCCTTTTTATGGGATCGCTACATTGAATGGCAGAAATCAAGAACTCTGTTCATTCTCGCGAGACTTCGCAAGTCATCAATCTGCGCAATAAGATCATGGTTGTCGCATGCTTCCCACATTCAGAGGAGAGGAATCCCCCCACCCTTGATGAAGGTGGTTCTTTTTCCTATGGGCACGATAACGCAGTTGGACTTTGATAAAGGCCAATGGCAGATGGAAACATTATTGCACTGTTGATGCATTACATTTTGTCCTATAAAAAGTCGCTCGAATATAAGAATTCAAGGATCAAAGAATCATCAATAATGAGAAATCTAGGACTTATTTCACAATTTGAGAATTACAGTTAAAAAGTCTTAACAAACCGTACTTTTCCAGTAGATCAGAAATCACAGCTATCTTCTTTTCTTACTTCTCGGTGAAAAGCATACTTTGTTCCTAAAATTCTGCGAGAACTAGAAATGTCTGTAGCGAGGGACCTACAGTGATTCTTATCCAATCACAAAATCTGAAACTTCAGGAAAGTTAGTCAAGGAAGCACCAATGACAAGTCACAGTAGGAAAAGAAAGTTGAACAAATAAAAGTTTAATGCAAACACAAACAGCATAAGATTTAATTAAACCCGACCCGTCCTGGTTAAAACAGTAAGGGTCAGTCACATCACCAACAAAAACGGGAAGAGACAAGAGCAAAAGAATGGTGTACCGTCTTAATCAACAGCCGATGGTGCCATGGCCTTGTTCCCGACAACCGCTCTTGCAGTTACATATCTTGAAAAATCAAAGTGGCCCGTGCACATGGACCACACGATTTTGACTCGACTAACACTGGATGATAGGATGTATCAAAGGTTTCGTTCAAAAAGATGTATCAAGTGTCAAAAGCTTGAATTGTAGCCAAAACCAAGAGGTGACAACTCCCCATCTTTACTCTTTTTCTTCTTCCCTCAGAGCAGAACCTAGTATGGCGGACACCACTCTCCCACTAAACACCAAAACCAAGGATCACAACTCCTCTTGAAGGCAGCTTTCTCAGAGAGAATGATGGCCTTGGTTGAGAGCAGTGCATGCAAAGGAACAGAACGGTGGGAAGAGCATGACCATGCATTACCAAATCCAGACCCCTCTTGAGGAAAAAAGCCACACAGAGAGAGAGAGAGAGAGAGAGAGAGAGAGAGAGAGAGAGAGAGAGAGAGAGAGAGAGAGATGATCAAATCCAAAGCAGCAGGAAGCTACCCCTGTTCAAAGTGCTCATTGACCTCACCATCCATCCATCTCCTCTTCCCCTCCCCTTACTGCTCTTAGAAAGTGTCTTAACTAGTGCTTGTCCTTTTCAATCCAAGTGGACTCACATGCATGAATGGCCTTATTCCACAGCTCAATTTGGATTATTGGGAACAGTTTAAAGACATTGATTTGAACCTTCTAGCAGCAGCGAGCACAAGTTCACAGCAGGAGGGCCAAACCATATCTCTACATCACCATCCATATATGTTCAAGTGACAGGAAGGGAAGATTTTTGCTTGGTACACAAGCAAGTGAAGGAGAAATCATATTAAAAAACTCTGAAATGTACAGAACAGTTGACAGAAATGGGGAAATGATTGGAACCTTCTTTCTTTTTCTTCGGCTTCCAGTTGGTTTAATATGTCAAGATTGGAGTTCATTAGGTGATTGTCTGCTCGAGTGAAAGCAACAAGACAGGCTGATATAAGGTAGCTACTGATTCTGCAACTTTATACAAAAATCAAAAGTCCAATGAAGCTGTCTAGAAGATCTAGATTGCAAATTGAAAGTGGGAGTATGATTTTACTGGAATATGAGTTGAGATATGGCCTTTGCTTGTTAGCCATTTTCCTTCAAATCAGCTGTAGACACAAAAGGGCATAGAACAATGACATCTGCAATATGATGGAAGAATGTGATTCCAAAGATAAGAGTGAACTACATGAGGTGTTTGGTGCACGTGTATCTGTTTGCGCTCATGTTGTTTAAAATTTACATATCTTGTATGTATAATTAAGCAACAAAAAAAAAAAATCTCAATAAGAGTTGCACTGCTCCCCTCCTATACCACCAACTAATGTTACCTGAGAAAAGAAAAATAAATAGTTTATATTAACCAATAGTGAGAAAAGAAACTGCTTCTGTGCAGGCGGTCAAGAGTGCACGCATGTGAGAGACCAAGAAGAGTGTTGGAGACAATGGTGCCCAACAAAAGATGTCTTGTACTATGACATGATTCAAATTATTGGGCAGGAGCATCTCCAAAAGAGGAAAAGGTTAAATTTACCAATATATAGGAACCGAGTGAAAAGGTTGAGAGAGAGAGAGAGAGAGAGAGAGAGAGACTAATGAGCAAAATAGGGTTAAGGTGCTGTTTGCCACAGGGTTAAGGGATGGCTTAGAGGGGCTTAACCAATCTTAACCTACCAAAGCACAAATGATGGCAATCAAGTTAAGAGGGGGCTTAACCCATCTCTGAACTGCCAAATACAAAAATGACAAACAGAACCTAAGAAACCACATGTCCACTTCTATAGCAAAGTCTTATAACCTGTCCTCGGTCCAAACACTCTAGGGAGCGAGCACAAAGGTTAGGTTAAACCTGAACCCTTCCCCCATATAACATATTTCAAAAAAGGGTCTAGTAAGCACATCTTAACTATCGCAGATTATATTAACAAGTGTTGACTGCCCCAAATACGCACAAACATCTATAATCTAAACCTATATCAAGAATCACATTTTTGCACTTGTGAGTTTTTTGCAAGTCTCATAAAGCCTTAGTTCCAATAGAATAGTGCACTCTGGCAAAAAAGACTACTGGGAAGGCATTCACCTATGAGCCTGCGAGCATTTGGTTTATCTTGTATCTTTTAGATCAGAGAATCAACATAAAATGTCTCTCTTTCCAATCTAAGTTCTACACAAAAACTTACCTTTATTTAGTCCTATTTTTTTTAATGGCTAATTTTCTTAATATCTCCTTTAACTTTTGGTTTTCTCAGAAACCCCCCACCACAATTTAAGAAATCCCAAAAGACCACCCTCAAGTATCGGTTTCATAGGTAAGGCATCCCAAAAAACCACAATGAACTTTTAATTATCAAAAAGCCACACTGAACTATTAATTCAGTATCACAAAACTACCTTGAACTGCTGAAAAAGTACCAAAATTAATATACTTGAGGGTGATTTTTTTGGGGATTTTATGAGTTGAGGGAGGTTTTCTGAAAAACCATGAAAGTTGAAGGGGGTATCAAGAAATTCAGCCTCTTTTAATTACAAGTATACATTAGCAGTTGGTAAATACATCCCCAATATTCACATCAAGTTTGAACTTGTAATTCTAGTTTAGCGATTGGACAAATTGATATCAGAATATCCTCTTATCATTAAATAATAATGGAAACATCTAGACAATGACCCAAAGCTTATCCTTTTGTTCCATATTTTTTTAGATTAGGCCACTCTGACGTGCAAAATAATAGGAGTTAACTTACTAGTATACCGCTCATGTCGGTGAGAAATCGACCGATCAGTTAGGAGGAGGGGAGAGAGGAAGAAGTAGGGGAGAGTTGAGTGAGGAAGAAGAAGGAGAAGACGGACAGATGGACGGACGGATAAAGTTTCTATCTGAGTCACGGGAGAAAACCTCCCTTCGGTCGATTTTGATTAAGGTTAGGTTTTCAAAAGGAAAATGGAGATATATATTGTCTCCAAGCTTTATGCATTAGCAGGAAGACATGGACAAGGACTTCACAGGGGATGTCAGTTAAACTAGGTTCTCACTTGAAACACAAGAAGAAAATCTTCGAAGAAAAGAAAGTTATCGTCCCTACTTTTTCTAAATTTGCCATCACCAAGAAGAAAGGAAAAGAAAAGGGAAATAATGAAGTAATGACCATGGTTCTGCATCATGATGTCCAGTTAGGCATTGCGTTGAAAATAATAATGAACTCCCTGCTCAGTCAGAAAAATCTGATTCAACTTGGGGCAGTTTGGATTCAAGGAAGTAGGCGGAAGTGAGGAAGTGTCATTTCCCACTTCCGCTGTCCATCCAAACACCGAAAAAGGAAAATGAAAAAAACCCTTTTCCTTTTCTTTTTTCCTTTTACATAATCATTTTCTCACTTCCAGATGCTACAATTAATTTTTTGGTCAAGTAAATCTCATTTGAAATAAGTTGTAGCTCAAAACAGTATTTTGTCGTCAAGTAAATCTTACTTGCATTTTAATTACAGTCCAATTTTTTCATAATTATTTTACGGTCAACTTTGTGGTCAACCTTTCTACTTCCACTTCCACATTACTAACCAAACACCGAAAAACACAATATATTTTTTCACTTTCACTTCTCAACTACCAACCGAACACCGGAAAAGATACACACAAATTCTCATTTTCCAAAAAGAAAAAAAAAACCTACTTCCTCACTTCTGCCACTTCCTTAATCCAAACAACCTCAATATGAGAAAGGAACTAGATACAAGTACTCAGAATAGACTTGTCGCCGTATTCACAAATTTGCATTCAACAACAAACTTTCTCTAGATATACTAAAAGAAGTTATTAACTATTGGGTTCTTTACCAAATATTCAAAAACTATAGAAAAATTATTTTAAAGAAGTCGTTATAATACATGCGTGAGAGAGAGAGAGAGGATTTGGAAATCCTTCCCATTCAAAATTCAAAAATAGAAAAACACAATTGAAGATTCACTCAGTTGAAATTGACAATACGATTAAAAGATTCACTCAAATGAAGTTAGACTCGCGTCATTTGGAGTGCTAAAAACCAAAATTCAGGTATTTTAAGTTTTTTACTTTGAAAATGTATGTATCAAGGAGGTACAAAATGGCCAACCAAACAAGAAAATTAATGTGAAACGAATGAGGGGGATCTACAGATTTTGGAAAAAGATGAAAGATGAAAGAAATAATTAAAGGTTACCTAATGGATAAATAAAAAGGCCTTACATCTTCTCAGATCTCACGCCGTTTCACGTTGCAGGCTCCTTGATCTTGACCTCACGCCGCTTCATGCCCACGCTCGATTTTAGCTTCACAGGTATGGTTTCACACTCTCCCAAGGAGGCTCGCCCCTCAAGAGAAAAAAAACTGAAATAATTTTCTCAAAAGTCTAATATATTTTTATTGAAAACAATGTAGTTTTTAAATAGACTTACAACTTATTCAGTTCCCTCTCACAGTCGATGTAGGATTAAAATAAAACATAAGAGTAAAACAAGCACAACTAGGGGTGCCACCGGATACGGATTATCCGCGGACATCCGCATCCGAATCCGCCTCCAATCCGGATACGGATATCATTTTTTCACATCCGTCAATATTCGTATTCGTATCTGTATCCGAAAGGTAGGTGCGGATACGGATATGGTAAAAGTAATATCTTATTCGTATCCGATCCGATATCCGAATGTTGCGTGCTTCATAATGATATCGGTGTGGAGGAAACTATTCTTCAATGGAATAAGGCATTAAATTTGATATTTTGAGTTGGTGAAAAAGTAATAGTGGAAAGTATTCGATTCTTGCAAGAGTACAACAAGATAGTTTGAGTATTTCGACATCAACCATGGCATCCGAATCAGCATTTAGCACCGGAGGACATGTAATCTATTGTTATAGAAGTCGAATGACAATGAATGATGAATGTATTGATATGTACACAATAATATCATAGTATGTATCACATTTAATATTGTAGTAGATGAGATAAAAAGTAATATAAGTATTTCTGTTTAATTAATCTTTAACCATATCCATTTTTTACATATCCGATTAGTATCCGCATCCGATCCGCTAATATCCGATTTATATATGATATCCGATTTTGGCGGATACGGATATCATTTTTTCACATCCGCCAATATCCGTATCCGTATCCGAAGGTTGGGTGCGGATATGGATATGGTAGAGGTAATATCCGATCCGTATCCGATCCGATGGCACCCCTAAGCACAACACTACTTAATAAAAGAAAATACAGACTCGAACTCAAAACAAAAAAAAACTGACCCGATGACCCCATCATTCTCGTCGGGTGGGAAGAACTCGATCCGTCGAGTATACATGAGATGGTGGTGACTCGATACTAAATATGAATCTGAAGCTGTTGTTTGATCTAGGGGAAAAACGTGTTTGCAACCAACTTACGAAGGTGAAGAAAATTTTGAAACCCCTTGATCTCTAATTCCTACACTAAGTTAGATGTGTTGAATAAGATGTACAGTTTAGATCATTTACGGGATGGTCGATCATGGAATACATATGTACGAACATGAGTACATATGTAAGAATACATGACAAATGTAGGACGCCTGATGCAGAACAAGAAAAGGAACATAGGCAAAAGGCAAGATTGGGGAGAAAAAGTGGAAAGATTAAGAACTAGCAAAAAACCAATTAATTAATGAAAAGCAATCAACAATGAATTTTAGAAATCGTCTTTAACAATCTGTGTATGTATAATTTAGTAAAAGAATAAGGTTCCAACTAGTTGTAACTCTAGTAAATAAAAGTTCCTATGCGAATAATTCAAATAATATAAGTTTCCGATCTAATCAAAAGAAATTGAGAAGTCGACTCCATTAAGTAACGAGGTGAAGGGCTTTTCATGCTTTTCCCTTGATGGATGATGTGTCATGAGTGTCCTACTGAGCAAGGGTGGAAAAAAAAAGGGAAATAAATAACTAAATGACGAGAACTGAGTGTGTTTTGTCCTCAGCACCTACCCTAATCTAAATAGTGTACAAATGCCCCGATGTGAAGAACACATCATTATCAGCAGGGGTGGAACAGGGGAAGGGGGGGCGGCAAGCCGGGGCACCCCCCCCCCCCCCCCCCAACCAAACAAAACCTAGCTCAAAATATGCTAATAGTTACCTATATTGGGTGATTATTACCTTTTCTACCCGAATTGCCCCCTCTTTCCCCGCCTCATATTTGGACTCCATTTATTGCATGATCTGTTATTACCACCTATTTTGGCTACACCCAACATAACACCATAAATGACATATACCCATATGGGTCCCATGTGCACTAGCAGCCAAGTTTGAAGAGTTTCTATTACAAATCAGTTATCTTATCCAATAAGGCACATCAAGCTCTTTAATCATGTCACATAATATGTTCCCGCTTCGTAGATTCATCTCATGAATAAGCATGCTTTGCAGAAAGGAACTTTATCATACTTAAGCTTGCAATTTGGATTTAATTTCTTTTACACGAATTAAGCCTTATGTACACCTTGACTTTGCTAATCCGATAGTATTTTTTACTAATACGGCAGGGACTTCTAAACTTTGAAGATGGCTAATCAGCTTGCAACGACTTTATGTTTGCCTAAAAGTGTAATGTTTAAATGAAAATTTTAACCAATGTAACACTTCTTAATCACAATTTTGGATATAGAACTTGCAGTTCCAAGGGGTAAAACTTCAAAGCATGACTTGAAATCTCTGCCGATTCTGATACGAATCGGCTGATTAATATCAGAATTGATCAAGACTGAGATGGATTCACCCCGTAAAAATCAGATTCGCCCAGAACGACTTCAAATCACCAACACAAATTTAGTATCTGCATGTATCGGCCAATACGAGGCCGAGTCGAGGCCGATTCAACTGAGAAGACAGGGGAGATCAGGTGTTGGAAGAGAGAGCGGCGCTGCTGAGAGAGAAGAGATGGGGCATGGGCAGAGAGGGGTGCTACTAGGATAGAAGAGAGGGCGTGAGGAGAGATATCAAACGCTGGAAGAGATCGAAAGGGGGAGAGAGAAAGAGGCGTTGCTGAGAGAGGAGATCGTGCGTGCTGCTGAGAGAGGAGAAAGAAGGTACATGGAGAGAGAGACTGCACAAAGAGAAGATGGCTGGGGGAGAGAGATCTCGTGGTGAGATCGAGGGGAGAGAGAAAGAGATCACGGAGAGAGAGGGAGATAGAGATAAAGAGAGATCGGGGGGGAGAGAGGGCACGTGGGAAAAAAATAGAGAAAAATAAGGGCTTGGACAAATTGATATTAATATAGTAATAATTTAGTGATTATTATAATTAAATTAGACTTACAAATTAGTTCAAATAATTTGAACAAAATGCATATGAAACTTTATTAAAATTTTGATAACGATTACAAATTAGTATTAGAAAAAATTAACGAATTTGTTATCTAATTAGTTAGTTAGCTAAAAACAATTATTTAATTTGTTAACATAAATGTAGTCAATTAATCATCTTATCAATGTTCTAAATGTCGTCCGACATCCGAAATTTCAGCTGAAATGTCGAGAAATTCATGTGGCAGACACGAAATAGGCTACCTCATTTCAAATTTCGAGATTGGGTAAATGTCGCCGAAATTTCGGCAAATTTTGAAATTTTGGCTGATTTTGAGGTTCCAAATACCGGCTGAAATTGACACCTTATTTTTGTTTTATTTTTTTTTTAGGTTTGGACCCTTTAACCCAACCGACCCTATTTATAAGAGAAGAGAAGGAATTACGGCTCGTTTGTAGCCCTAATTTCATCGCGCGCGAGAAAGAAAGAGAAACGAGGAGGCAGAGAGATACGAGCTCGACTGACCTCCGACGAGGCCTCTACGACCTTCAACGAGTCTCCACGAGCACCGACGACCTTCAGTGAGTTTCGACTGACCTCTGACGACCTTCAACGACTCTTCATGAGCCCCGATGAGGACTCAGGAGGCCCTGCTAAGCCCTGACGACCACCGCCAGTCCTGACGAGGTCCCTCTGAGCTCCGCCAAGCCCTGACAATGTCCCATTGAGCTCCGCGAGCCCCGACGAGAACTGAGGAAACGAGGACCCAAGAAGCCCTGCCAAGCTCCAACGAGCCTTGTTGTCTCTCTCCTCCTTCATCGTAGATTCGCTCCAGCAAGCTCTCAGATCTGGTGACTCCTCATGAATCTCAAAGGCGAATTCTCTTCCTCATTTTTTCTACTTTAAATTACTCACTCATTCCTACTTCGCTTCATATCGTTAAAAACTAGGATAATTAATTTGAATTAGGGCACCATTAACTGATTCTCGCTCGTGAATGAATGCTCAATGAATGCTCAACTGTAATCTATGAGGATTTGACATTTTGTTGATGTTAATATTAGTAGTTAGTCATCACTTTGAGACATTTTGAATTTTTATTGGAAGCTAAGTATGTTTATTGAATGTGATTAGATAAAATTAGTGCTAGTATAACTTATTAATTATACATATAGAGATCAATATGTGATGCTTTAGGACATTTATGACATTTAAGACATATATATGACCTCAAAAATTGAGTAAATGTTCCCAAAATTTCTCCATATCCGCAACCCGACTTTACATTTTGCCTTCCGACATTAGGCCGCCATCCGACATTTAGAATATTGCATCTTATAATATAATTATTTAATTTGTTTGTTAGCACTTTGCAAAAATATAAAGATTAATTTATTAAAAAATTATTATCAGATTAGTTTATCCACTTTCTCATTAAATATATGTGTGTATTTACTTCAAAAAAATATATTTATCTTTGAACCAGCTATTGTGTTTCTAAATTTTGCTGAAATATGATCAAATTTCATCATTAATTTAAATAAATGACAAAATACTACTAATTATTTAAACAAAAAATTAGTATTTTTAATTATTTTTAAAAAATAATAATTTTGCTTCGGTATCACCAAGACATATGGCCAATATGACTGATTTCGTACCAAAATTGCAGGACGATTTTGATTTGATTCTAAGATTTCAAACCATGCTCAAAGCATAAAATTTTTTTACATTTCAAATTTATTTTAAATACTGCATTTACTATATCAATAACGAGCTCATTTTTGTGCAAACACTATTTTTGATGTGATTTAAGTAGATTCTACTTTCACTTAGTATAATGTGGCCCCCGAGCAAAATCCTAGCTCCGCCACTGTACAACAGAGACCATGGTTATGATCTCATTCCTTGTTATCTAACTATTCTTCTTCAGGATATATTGAATTCTTTGCACGTCACATGAGTCACCTCCATGATTAACATGTTGAAATTCGGACCAAGACTACTTTAAGTAATGGAAATTATAAAATTGTTGAATCTTATGCAATGTAGTGGTCAAACCATTCTCCAAGATCGCGATACGTGTCCCGCCGCACCAGGAGTGTCACAAGTGGACAACAAACTCGAAATACCAGATAGCTCATATTTGACCCTGAGGAGAGGACCTCAGGCTCTTTCTTTTCCCGACATCCGCAACCACCAGACCTCTCCCCGACCTCCACGACATAGGCTCTCCACTGGACACAGCTCAGTAGCAGGGTTCCCGAATCGGGAAAGTAGTTATGTTGCCACAATATCCCCACGTTCTAAATACTCCTCTATTTCAATGGGGGCAGTTATAAATAGTGGCGGATATCTCGGCATGCCAATCCCAACAATAAAGCACAGCAATCTGAGCTAACATGCAAATCGTACAGTTGTGGAGATCAGAGCATGGTTCAAAGTCTCGGTCTCGGCCGCCGACTCGGCCGGCACCGAGACGGATCGGTCTCGGCGACTCGGATCGGACTCGGACGATACGCGCAAAACGCTACATAAAACGCCCAAAAAATTATGAAAAAATCGTGACAAATCATAAAAAATTGTAAACATCAAAATTAATGCATCACATATTCAAAACATATCACCTAATACTCAAAACATAACGTGAAAGCATAAATACAAGTGTCGTCGGTAGAAAAATATCAAAATACATGCATAATAAAGTAAATTGCACAAAATAATTCATAAGTACCTGCTAATATAGTAATTTCACATTGAATTACGAGGAGGCTCCAAATCATCATTATCATCTGGCCGCGATAAGTATAGAAACTAGGCATATAGTTTCCATAAGGATAATAATATGTTTGTGGGTGAGATCCTGTAGGCTGAGATGATTGGCCAGAGGATCCACTATCAGAGTAATATGACGGTAGGGGTGTGCAATATCAGCTCCATGGTGATAATACCCAAAACCTCGATATTCAGTGCTGCTAGTAGAGTATTCACCAGTGCTAGAATAATCAGTGCCAGAATATTGGCCAGATGTCAAACCCAACCCTGTAAATGGCCTTCAAGACTATGATGACCATGTGAGTAGTTATCATGTCCACTCGAATAATCATCGCTAGAAAGAATTCAACCAACCGATCCAAATGCCTACGCTGTTGTGAAATCCCCGCCTGGCCTCCATGATCTGTATCTTGTGTGGTATAATATTCTGAATCCCATGTTAAAGCATCATCTCGTTGGCTTCCACCAACACCATGAGTCTCTTCAACATCACCACCATCACCGCCGCCATCACCCTCACCATCATCACCGCCACCACCATCACTGCCATCATCATCACCGCTGTCATCATCACCGCCATCACCATCATCACTGCCACTTTCGTCAGTATGACGAATATCTTCATCTAACCAACCTAAGTCATCTGGTGGTAACATCGGCTGTTCTCCCTCACGAATCCACTCATCCAAAATATCATCATCATTAAAAATATTGTTCAGATCAATTGGGTTGTAATAATCATCAGTGTCGCTTTTGCATGTCAAGTTTCTTACTCGCAACCGCATATTGTAATGCACAAATACTAGTTTATGCAACTTTTTCATTGCAAACCGGTTGCGCAATTTTGTATGAATTAGCGACCACGTGCTCCAATTTCTTTCACAACCGATGAAGAACATGTTTGGCTTAAGACTTTGATGGCAATTTTCTGCAGATTGGGAGCTTCTTCGCCATAATTAATCCACCAATCAGCTGGAAGAGATTGTTGCACTGCTCTTCTAGTTAGTGAGCTTCTAAATTCTCCAACTCCATCCACAAATAATTTTATCTGTGAGAATACACATCACAAGTGTTAATATTTACATAACATTATATCGATGAAATAAATAAATTATTATTACCTCATTAATAGCTCTTGTTTGTTTATTCAAATCTGGCTCCAATCTTTTAATGACCTCATTTAATCCATATCTCACTTCTGGATGTGTAGAAAAGTTTTTGAATATTAGAGTGCTGGATTTAAAAAATATGCTGCAATAATGTAAGCACACGATTGTTATGATATGACAGTTTCAATTTCTAGTCAACAAATATGATTTCTAGGCAAATGAATTACCAGCAGAATGCAAGTGTCTATGCAATTGTCCCTCCCATCTTCTATCAATGATATCTCGGTACTTCTTCCAGTTCTTATTTGAGACCTTATAGCCAATTTGCTCTATCCATAGCTTCATATATAATAGATAGTGTAGGTTTCTTGTCCTGGTCCATATCTTCAAGACTCTAATAAGAGGATCCATAATGTTTGGACCTCTCTTGCCTTCTTCCAAAACCGGTCAGTCAGAATGAGATTAGAAATCTTATCTCGCACACTTCTTCTACTCCTTCCTTGTTGAATTCACGTCATTCGGTAGTCGTGCACTTCTTTCAAATCTTGCTCATAGCGAATAAGGCTTTCAATAGAAATAAACTCGGTGACAAACCGTGTTATACCTAGTCTCAACAAATCTCTATCTTGTATATAGCTTCATAAATTCACCACTTTGAGGCTATTGTAAATGAATGATGTGATCATCTTAGCATCATCCAATGTCTCCTTGACTGATTTCAAAGAGCCAATATCTTCAAGCATCAAATTAATGCAATGTGCTGCACAGAGAGACCAAAACAAATGTTTTCTCTTCTCCATCAACATGTGACCAGCTGCTTTGAAACTTGCCTCATTATCTGTTACAACCTGCACGATATTTTCTTCACCAACTTAAACAACTTATCCATTAACGAGAATATATACTCAGCAGTCTTTGAGATATTAGTGGTATCAACAGAAGTATGGTAGATCATGCTTCTATCACAATAAATCATGAAATTAACAATAGGCATTCTATTATGAGAACTCCATCCATCACACATGATCGTGCAACCATACTACGGCCATATTGTTTATTGAAGCAATATATACTTCAATTTCTTTCATTTCCTCTTCTAAATATAGATTGCCAATCTGGTACCCTATAGGGCCTTTTACACCTAGGCCTGCCTCCGCAATAGTATTAATCATGGCTTGATAGTAAGGACCACTATCAGCTGCATTGAATGTATTACATTATAGTGAAAGAACTTCGCACGAATTTTCCAACCTTTTCATATTCTCAGTGGAAACATGCTTTTGATTGATTTCTGTTTTGTAGGGAACATGTAAGGATCAATACCACGAGCTGGAATTTCAGCTTCTCTCATAGTCATACTCCGACGCAATCCACGATTACTCCCTGATCCTGAAGGCTGTGAGCTACTGCCACCAATATCAACTCCTTCTGCCGATCTCCAAGCCATTTCACGACTTCTTTCATGGCTTGTTTTAGTTGTCTTCTTTCAACTCCTTCTAAACCACCAACTTCTTCAATTTCATTATCAGAATCTT